>JARHVA010001128.1:2395000-2472500 GCA_037957365.1 Torreya grandis
GTTGGAGGCTGTTGAAGTTGTTGACAAATTCATGGAAACTTTCTAAACATAAGATAGCTGGCGCCTACCTTGGGGAGAATTCATTTTAAGAGGATAAGAGACGTAGAGAAGAAAGAGGAGGATCTCCAGGAAGGAGAAAAGGGAGTTACGAAGGCCATTTGGCCTGTAGTATTCTGTTTTGACTGTGGTGATAGAAAATCAAGTCTTGGGTTGCTGAATATGTGGAAAGCCGAGCCTGGAGAGAGAGCCGAGATCAAGAATAATGATGTGATCAACTATTTTAAATACAGGCCAGAATATGAGTTGAAGAAACTTTGCAAGCAACTGCTTTGGGAGGCTCCAGGCCAATCAATAAAGATTCTTGATGAAGTACATATAGCCCCTTTCAAGTTTGTCTTTCTCAAGTTTTTCTTGTAGCCGTGATACTGTTTTATATTTGAAAAGAAATCTTGATAAAATCTCAAAGTTTGTCGTTCCAGAAGGGCGTGTATTTCATGAATATGCAATTTGTTTGTTCTAATGACAGAGGACTGTTGTTTTTGTTTTTAGTCTCGAATAGAGATGAGGTAAAATGAAATCTATATGGCAAATTCTTTTCTATTGATGGCCTTAGGCCCTGGAAGAGTATCTGACTTTTCAATATAGATGACACAGTCGAGAATGGGTGCATGAATAACACCTATATTACTCTAGACATAAGCAGCCGAGTCCATTAGTAATACAGTGTAGCTGATAAAGGCCATGATGGGAAGAGCCTGTTGGTCATGACCAAGACATTGAATATTGTTTACTTATAAAGCTGAGGTCGAGCCAGATAAAGAGGTGTCAATCTGTGACGTGGAGCTCGTAAAGATCGTATCTGCTAATTGCATGGCCTTCGGCCATAGAAGGTATCGGCATTTGAAACTAGTAGAGTTCGAGTCTTAACGGAGTCAATTTCCGTGGAGGGAAGGCCATTGGTATTGGCAAGAAGAGACATTTGGATTAACGCATATTTATAGTGTGTTGAATTCTTGATTGAAATAGGAAGCTGTTCCAGTTGAAACAGCAGAGATAAAAAGAATGGTGGCACTGGTGCTCTTGAGCTGAGTTTGAGTTCAAAGGATGATCTTGAGCTCTATGTATTCCCCAAATTGAGTCATCTTGGAATCGAGTTATGGCAGGTCAAGTCTGGAACCTTATTCGATAATATTTTAGTGTGTGACGACCCTGAATATGCAAAGAAGTTAGTAGAGGAGACATGGGGCAAAAACAAGGATGCTGAAAAGGCAGCATTAGACGAGGCTGAGAAAAAGACAGAAGAAGAGGAGAAAGATAAATCAACTGATTCGGATGATGATACAGATGCTGAGGAAGAACACGAAGACAAAGATACAGAAGAGGATAAGGAAGAACATGACGAGCTATAGTTGCTTGTGGCTGGTAGGTTCCCTTCTTGTTGAGTAGCTGAATTTGGGGAACGGACACATTATTGTTGTTTGCTGAGGCTGGAATTACAGAACAAAATAATAAGAGTAATTCAGTGTCTCCTTTCCAAGGTGACATCAATTTTCAAGGACTAAAGTGGGTCATGTTTATGATAAAGTATTGATATATGTCAGTCCAAGGCATCTCATCAGTTTTGGTATCAGTTTTATGAAATAATAACTAATAGTTGAACGTCTGCCCTGTTTTCAGTCTAAGGTCAGAATTGCACTATTAGGTGAAGTGCATCAATCGGTATAAGAGCAGAATAAAATGGATAGTTAGCATCATTATTGTTCTTAATTTTTGTTGTAGATACCCTATCTAATATGTAAACTATCTATTAAGTTGTAAGTTGAACTACTAGTTGAGTAATTAGTTTGGAATTGTCTTAAAACTATTTATATTTGTATGGTTGCATAAATATATAAAGAGGATTAGATGTTTTGAATGAGATACCATGTGTGTGTGTGTGTGATTATTAGGTGGAAAAAGGTTTTACAAATGAGTAGTGATTCCTTCATAATAAATCCTTGCTAAGAAATGAGACTTTAAGCTATAGCTAAAGTTATATGACACGGCTAATAATAATTAGCTTGATTGTAGTGTGTAACTAGTTAAAAATGAATTACATTGATATTAATTTCAATGTTTATATTATGTAATGTGACCTTTTTTATGAATTAAATTCATATAAATATGATGATAAATATGGATTTGATGTCATAATAATAGTATAGTAAACATATTAGGAATACTTATGCATTAATTACTTTTAAACTATAAATGTTCTATGTTTATATTTTCTAGATAATGATTGAGATGTTGTCTTTACACTTTAATTAATAACATTATAAATTTATGTCAAGATTTACCAGATTATAAACCACATACCTATATTTTGACATTAATTTATGATGTATAATGTACTATTTGAGTTAGTGTGTGTGATTATAATTAATCTATGTGATCTGAAACTATAAAGAAATCTTTGGCCAAAGTAGTGTTTATAGTTGAACATTGTCATTTCACCTATTTGATTTAGTTTAAATTATTTTCATGGTATAATTATTGGAATGTATTTTATTTATGATATTCTACATGTATTAGTTATCTTACATCACATGAGTATTATTGACTTCTTGATAGTCACACGATTATCATATGTCCATCCATGTATAGAGGGCCATTCCCTAGTTGAGATATTGTTTGGGGGATCTATGGTCCATGGTTGGTGTGTAAAATTAATCTGATGATACTCTCCTTTCCCATCAATTGTCAACCGATGAATAATAAACTCATGACTTGTTACTATTTGACTAAGCTTTTTTTATGCTCTTATGTTTCATGGAACATTATACTAATTGTATTCTAATATTCAATACTATAAATGTGTAAATTTGAAATAATGGGCATATAATATTAATTTTTGTAGTTGGTTGTACTTGTAAAACTAATCAAGGATTATAATTATTACATTGACTATATATTGTTTACTTACAATAGTGGTTATATTTGTATTAAGCTGAAAATACAATTTATTTTTGTGTTGGAATATTACTATCAAATTCATATATTATGCTAGAAACATTATTGTTTGATATCTAAATGGATCATTGAACTAACCATTGGGTTAAAATTAACTAATACATATTATTATATGGATTTACATAACACACAATAAGTACATTATTTAATAATGGTTGAGTTAAGAAAATAGTTAACTCTTAGAAAAACCCAATTGGGTTTTAACATTAGGAGGCAAATGACTAGAACAAAAAAATATATCATTTTAATCTACGCAGGAAGTATAGTGCTCCTATACATTATTGGAGGTCATCTTAAATGTGAAAGTCCACTTCTAAGTGAAGATAATTACCTCCATAAATAAAGCAAAAGGAATGAGACTAAAACAAAGATGGGATCTACTCAATTTATTGAAATTCAAAAGTTTATAAATGTGAGACTATCGATCTCCTCAAACTAATCACAAAATATAATATAGGTAGAAAACTACCAATATAATATAATTTCAAAACAAACATTTAAAAATAAGTTTACCTTAAGATGAACCTGTGGTTGCAATCTAAATAATGATTTTTCTTCATTTTTACACTTCAACTCTAGTTTCTTGTAAGTCTAAAACACACACACACACACACACACACACACACACACACACACACACACACACACACACACACACACACACACACACACACACACACACACACACACACATTTTATAAAACTAAATTTCAATAAGATTAGTAATTGTCTAAAATACATAACTACTAATAGAAATAAATAAGGCCTATCAAATGAAAATGTTAGTGGAAGTGGTATTTGATCCAAATATATTATCAAGAATAATACCTAAATTTTTTATAGAGGTCCCATAAGGTTCCTACTCTGATACCACTATTTGAAATTACCCCATAATTCTAAAGATTCAACGGCTCAAATGTTCAAAACACCAATTTAGTAAGTCACAATTCATTTATTTTTTCATATATGGATATTAATTCATATATGTTACATTTCTCCTAGAAACAAGGAGTCAAAATTCATCTCTTATCCTATTAATCTCTCATATTTATCTCTCCTTTATTATTTATATCTCTTATAAATTGGTGTCAAATAAAGTGGTCCTCTCTCTCTCTCTCTCTCTCTCTCTCTCTCTCCAATACCTTTAGTAAATTGATTGTAAACTAGACCTTTCTATGTCTTTACTATCTCTTGATCTTCATAATAAAAACATCTTAAATATTGTTCTTGAAATACTAATGATCTACTATTAATACTTGAATGACTCAAATACTTGAATGTCTGAACTTGACAAAAGACACCTTCACTTTGAACTAAAATAGAGTACTATATTCAAAATAATGAATTATCTTCAACAAGATCTTTATTTATCTCCTAAAACACTCAAGTACACTTTATGAACAAAATGTTATGGGAGTTTTCCCTCTATATTTCTCATTCACACTTCTTGGATCATGAGAAAATCCAAGATCATAACTCAAATGTAAAAATAAATTTACAAATAGGCATATTAGGCCTAATTCTAATTATTAAGGATTATAATTCAATCCAATATTCTAAACAACTTCAAATCACTCTCTTTGATGTTATTTACTAGGATAAATAATTTCAACCTCTTTTTGGGTTTCTGGCACAAAATTTCACTCAAACCTTATCTTTATACCTTATCAATGACAACTTACAAGTATGATAATATACAATCTTCAAGTTTTAATGTTTAAATGGAGGACATAAATAAAATTAGAGTGACTTCAAACAAAGATAATAAACCCTTTATAGGTGTTTATACAAATTCAAAATATTATCTATGTCACCAATGATCAACACTTGACTCTATTATAAGGTCTGATACAGGATTATGTGTACCCATTCGAGGCTTAAAATAAAGGATTTGGTTATCATATCTTTTTATTAGTCTTTGGGATGACCTCCTCAATTATAATAGTGTATCTATGTTGATAAGAAACCAATCATTACTTTATTGGTTTATTAAAAAATAACTCAAAATAGTTGTCCTATTAGTCCTATGTAGACCTAATTCAATTACTCAACTAGTATTTATTCAAATAAAACTACAAGTGAATCATAATACTTTATATAATCATTATATATTAACTATGCGACATAAATACACCTTCATACAATATTTGGAATCAAATAATAAAACAAAATAACCACTTATTACCCCTTTTTAGATCTCTTAGTCAAATCCTTCAAAAAATACAAAACTCAGTCAACTATAAAAGGGTCATAAAGATGATTTTGACCATGAAACCAATTGGATCACCTTTTAAAACCCATCTAAAAACTTCCCTCAATATTTAGTTAGATTTGGCTAGTTAAATCTCAACTTATGGACCTTTTGTATTAAAACCCTTGTGTTAGGGTTTGATTGTGTATGAAGAAGCTGAGAGCTTCAAATTGATTATTCATAAAATATATGATTTTTTTTATTAACTTAACACTTATAATAGGACCTAAATAAAATACTTTAACCCCTCCAATCACCAACTATGACTCATATAAATATTTTCACATGAAACAAAACCACTATATGTATGACTATGAATAAAAATAAGGGTTTGAGAAGGTTTAAGTAATAAGAACTCAAGTCAATTAAAATACAACTTAAAATTTTATTAAATCTCATTCATGCATATAATAACAATATAGAGATAATGATTCAAACAAGTATAACCCTTTTATTTGTCAATAAAATCACACTTTACATATAAACCCCTAGATTGATTATCACCTACAAGTAGATTATCAACTTTATGTCTAATCATGGGTATTTTTGACCTTTTTATACTTTGATTATGGTCTTTAGTTTCTCCTACAATATAATTTCAAACATTATCATGTTTTTGGAGATGAACCTGTTTACCTTAAAACCTTCTTAACCACTTTGTTGTCAACTTGGAGAATGACTTTTCTTATAAATTATTTAATTACATTTTGCCTCATTAGACTCATTGGATAACTCATACTTATAACATAATCCTATAAATTTCTAATACCCTTGACAACTCATCATGACCTAAATATGCATATATTTACAAATATTAAATTACCCTTTTTGGTGGGAAACTAGCCAAAGGCTTAAATTCAACATAGAACTGACTCTTATGACCTCAAAATGGTCCATTATTATTTCCTAAGACTTTTATGATTTATAAAAAAACAAATTTGTCTCTATGTTAGTGATTTTCTTACATCAATCTACTGAGGTTCAAAATAACTCTTCATAAACTTTACTCACGAATACTTTATATTGATCCATGCTTGTTTGTCTTCCTTGTTATTGTTTATGTCATTCTTAATTCACCTTGATAATTCTTCTACTTTATTTCAAATCTCCTCCTAGATCCCAATACTTGTATTGTTAGTGTGGACTTGGTTTGAGCTTGAATATGCATCCTTTCATTTTGATTTTAATACATTTAGTTTGAAGCATGAATTTTGCTTTATCTGGATCTTCTTGAAAATATTGAACTATTCCTAGTTCTTTACTGTAACATATCATTCTTTTATTTTATTGCTCTTGCCTTCCATATGGTAGGATTATCAATAAAATCAAATTATGTCCTTCATTCATTCTTATACTTCTTGTCTTTAATCTCTCTCTACTTTTTCTTTTTATACATGTACCTACACATAGAAAAAACATGTCATAAAAATAAACTTGTTCATTAGGTCCTTGAGACCTATTACGTGTCACCAAGATGACTACCATAAAAATGGAAGATAATACAATTTATAGAACGGATTTATTATTAACTATTTTACTCTTGTTTCCTCCTTCACATAAGATATCTTTTTAATTTATAACCTGATTATAGTTATTTCCCATCTCAATCAGAGGTTCTTCACATAAAATCTTATTATTTCTTAAGATAATATTTTGTTCCTCCTCATCATGATACTTATTAATAACTTTTTCTTTTTCATTTCCCTCCATGGTAACCTCTTTTGACAAACTCACTTTTGAAGTGGATTATTTTGGAGGAATTGTATTAATTTTTGATAAAATTTCATTAGAAAGTTAATTAGTCTCCACTTTCATATGATCATCAAATGAATCCTAATGTTCTAAAGGAAAATTAAATACCTCAATAGTTGCATCAACTATTTTATTCTCCTCTTCATCCTCTTTTACCTATTGTAAAAACTCTTGAATGATCATTCACCTATTTTTCTTCTATTTATGGTAGAAACTTCTTTTTATTTATTACCAACACCTTATCATTACCCTTTATTTTTATTCCTTCTTCCTTTAGTGGGAGAATTATATGCTTTTCTCCTTCTTTTTCAAAAGTATAGTTGTTTTTCTTTACATCATGGAAATAATTCATAGCATACTATCATGTCTTACCTAGAAGAATATGAAAAACATCCATTTATAGCACATCACATAATACCACATGTCTATATCTTCCAATCTAAAACTCTACTCTAAATTATTCATTTACAAAAAAAATATGTCCATTTTTTAACCAGGACACTTTATAAGCAGTAGGATGATTTACCTTTTTCAAATTCAATTTACTAACCATCTCAGTAGATACCAAATTATCATTACTCCCAATGTCAATAATTACTTGACAACACTTACCTTTCACCTTGCATATAGTCCTAAATAAGCTTTGTCTTTGTATTGGTTCTGTATTTATCTCCTTCGGCTTGGAGAGCATCTATCCATCAATAACAATATTTTTATTTTAAGTTATTTATTTGACCCATACATTATTCATTTTTAGCTTTAAAATTTTGATTGGTATGACTTATTTGAACATGAATTAGGAATTCATAAGATATATGACCAAATTCATGACTTTTATAACATCTACCTCCAAAGAAACTTTTCTTACCTTCTAAATACAATGCTTTTATTTTATATGGATGATATCCTATTGAGATTTGTACGATCTCTTTTTCCTCATGAACTTGGATGCTCTCACCATGTTTCCTCTTTTCTCTGAAGTAACTACTCTTGTCTTTTGGGACTCTACTTACCTTTTCTTTTATTTTGAGTGCAAGTCAATAAGCTTATTCCACTATTTTAGGAAAAAATAAATTTATTTCATATTGAATACTAAATTTTAAGCCATTGGTATATCTAGATACTTTTTACATTTCCTCTTAAATATGACCTAATCTTATGGTCAATCTATATAATTCTTCAGTATACTCTTTAATTGACAAAATCTCTTTGTTTCAAATTTTGAAGTTTCCTAAAAAGATTAATCTAATAATCTCTAGGTATAAACTTACCTTTGATTTTATCCACCGTCTTATCCCATGAGGTAATTTTTTGCTTGCCTCTCTTTACTCTATCATTTTGTACTACATCCCACCATAGTGATGTATGTCCTCTTAGCCTTGTCATAACAAAATTCACTCTTTTAATTTCATCCACATTCTCATAGTCAAAGAAATTATCTAGAGAGTTTATCCAATCTATCAACTCTTATTCATTAAGATTACCATCATACATGGGAACTTTAAATTAGGGTTTAATAATTACCTTCATAATTTCCTTTACAAGTCTTTCTTCTACACTTTCTTGTTCCTCTATTACTAATGTTTCTTCTTGTGGTTCTACATCATCATCACTAATGTATCCTCCTATAGCACCTCTTCTCTGTGCCTTTTCCATTATTTTAAAGTATTCTTTGATTTTTCCAAGATCCATCATCATTTCTTCTTCTGCTAATTGCCTTCCCTGACCCTTTTTTTCACCCTTAATCCTAAGTGCCATATCTACAAGCTTGTATTCAATATCTTGCTATCCTCCTTGGGTCACCTTTAATATAAGTATAATCAAATATTTAGCTCAAGTCTTCTGAGCTTTGATACCACTTGGTGTTAAATAAGTGGTCCACTTACTCTCTCTCTCTCTTGACTCTATACTAATACTTTTAGTAAAATGATTGTAAACTAGACCTCTCTATGTCTTGAATATCTCTTGACCTTCATAAGAAAAACCTCTTAAATATTTCTCTTGGAAGACCAATTATCTATTATTAATACTTGAATGTCTAAACTTGACAAAAGACACCTTAAATTTGAACTAAAATAGAGTACTACCTTCAAAACAATGAATTATCTTAAACAAGATCTTTCTTGATCTCCCAAAACACTAAATTACACTTTATGAACACAATGTTATAGGATGTTTCTCTCTATTTTTTCATTCACACTTTGTGGATCATAAAAAAATCCAATATCATAACTTTAACTAAAAAGCTTAGTTTGTAAATAGGCCTATTAGGCCTAATTCTACTTCTTAAAGATCAAAATCCAATCCAAACTTCTAAATATATTCAAATCTCTCTCTCTCTCTAATTTTACTTAATAGGATAAATAATTTCAACCTCTTTTTGGGTTTCTAGCACAAAAGTCACTCAAACCTTCAATTTATACCCTCTTGATGACAACTTATGGGTATGACAATATACAGTCTTCAATTTTGAATGTTCAAATGGATTATGGACACAAAGAGAATTATGGTGACTTAAAATAATGATAATGGACCCTTTATAGGTGTTTATACAGATTTAAAATACCATCTATGTCACTAATGATCAACGCTTGAATCTGTTATAAGGTCTGCTATAGGATCATGTGTACCCATTTGGGTCTTAAAATAAAGGCTTTATTTCTCTCATATTTATATTAGTCTTTGGGATAACCTCCTCAATGAGTATAATGTATCTATGTTTTTAAGAAACCAAATTTTACTCTATTAGTTTCTTTAAAAACAACTCAAAATAGTTTTGTCATATTAGGTCTATGTAGACCTAATTAAAGTACTCAATTGGTATTTATTTAATCAAACTAAAAATGACTCAAAAAACCTTATATAAATGTTGTATATTGACTATGTAACATAAATACACCTTCATGAAATATTTAGAATCAAATAATAGAGCAAAATAACCATTTCTTACCCCTTTTAAGATCTCTTAAACAACTCCTTTAGAAAATACATAAATCATTCAAATATTAAAGGGCCCTAAGATGATTTTGACCATGAAACCAATTGGATCACCTTTTAAAACATATCTATAAACTTACCTCAATTATTTTTATATTGGTTAGTTAAATCTCAACTTACAGGGCTTTTTGTATTAAAACCCTTGTGCTAGGGTTTGATTGTGTATGAAGAAATTGAGAGCTTAAAATTGATCATTCATAAAATATATGAACTTTTTTATTAAACTAAGACTTATAATATGACTTAAACAACATTATTTAACCCCTCCAATTTCTAACTATAATTCATATAAATAAATGCCATGTGAAACAAAACCACTATATGTATGACTATGAATAGAAATAGCGATTTGAGAAGGTTTAAGTAACAATAAATTAAAGTCAAGTACAAGACCATTTAAACTTTAATTAAATCTCATTCATGCATATATTAAAAATATAGACATAATTCTTTAAACAATTATAACCCTTTTATTTGTCAATAAAATCACAATTTACATATAGACCCCTGGACTGACTATCGCCTATAGGTAGATTATCAACTCTCTATCTAATCATGGGTATTTTTTAACTTTTTATATCTTTTGAGGGTCTTTAGCTTCTCCTCCAATATAGTTTCTAACATTATCATGTTTTTGGATATGAACCATGTTTGTAAATTGACTATCTTTACCTTGAAACCTTCTTAACCACCTTACTCTCAACTTGGAAAATGGATTTTCTTGTAAATTATTTAATTACATTTTTCCTCATTAGGCTCCTTTATAACTCATCATGACCTAAATATGCATATATTTACAAATATTGAATTTAAAATTTTGAATCAGCCTTTTTGGTGGGAAACTTGCTAAAGGCTTAAAATCAACCTAAAATTGACTCTTAAGACCTCAAAATGGTCCATTATTGTTTCTTAATACATCTAATACTTATAAAAAGATAAATTTTTCCTAATGGTAGTGATTTTCTTACATCATAAACTCTCCCACAAACCTATCTACGTGAGATTCAACTCATTTTATTTAATTTTCATGCATTAATATTATTTTTTGCATAATATATGTTCACACACACACAAGTTATCACTAACACATATTTTCCTAACATAACAATAATTATGATAATTAAAACTAAAACATATGCTTTTAATGAATATTAATTAACTCAATACAAAAGGTACCACATTAAGATTCATGCAATAAATCATCATAAGTAATAGTTCATATTTTTCATGGTAATTTAAGTCTTTAAGTTTGTTCCTCAATATATATAAATTTTATTTAGGTAAATGCTTATTATTTACTCTAATAATTATCTTCTTATGAGTTCCAAGTGAGAAAGCTTCTAAAATATATAAAACTAGTTTAAGAGTTCAATCAATGTAAGTATAACTTAGAAATGAAATGATGACTCTCTTCATACATGAGATGTTTTCTTTCATTCATCTCTTGTATAATAGTCCTTGAGACATTAACATTTATTTTAACATGACTTAATAAATAATTTCCTAATTATTTCAAAGCTTCTCCATAATTTATTTATTAGCACAACACTGTAAAATAAATAACACATCAATCCTTAATATCTAGATACAATTGAAACTAGAATGTATGAAGTCCCATCTACCCCTAAATGAAAACATTTTAAAATGAATATAATTCATGAAAAAAAGAATTCAATACAGAAACCATGCTTATTAATCCAATAATTTCAAATAATTTATTAAATTTCACCATTGCACAACTAAGTATCATTCAAGACAACATCACCATCAATGTGAAAAAAGATAGAACCAAATATGAAATATAAGTAGAACCCAAATAAATTTATTTAATTAAATGATTTGAATATTAAATAATAAATAATGAAACCATATTTCTTCCAATTCAGTTCACAAATAACCAACATAACACTTTGTTCTTTAATCTCACTTTACTACGTATCAAGAAGAGTAATAAGCCATTCATTTAAGACAAACTCAATTAACCATATGAGATTAATTATTTAAGGTATTATTTATGAAATTTGTAAGTAAATTTACTAATATTTTATTAATCAAAAATTAAAATATCATAGTTAACCATCTAACATAAATTGCATTCCTTTTTAAAATAGGAGAGAAGTATCAACCATAAGGCATTGCAAACAAATGTAAAAGAAACTAGATTGTGATTCCAAACCAAAACTCATACAAGGAAAATAAAATGGTCTTATTTATTTATAAAATAACTTAATCAGTCTCAAATCACCCACTCCTAACTCACAACAATCAAATGATTATAAATCATAATACCATGGTGTATAACCATTCACGAATGCCTTTAAGACTCAGTCATATTCCAATACAACATAGACTTTTATAATAGCCTGTATAGCTTAATAGCTTCAATAACCATTTAAATAAAAATACCCAACTTTGTTCAAACATCATAATTTCAACAAATTTAAATTGAAACACACATAACATTTATCCTTTTATTGTGGCCCCAATCTCTATTCATAATATTAATGAAATAACCCATTCATGAATAAAATAAGACTATAAAATGACAAACCATATTTAATCCAATTTACAATATAAATGAGTACAAATGTCATTCAATTAAAATCCAAAAATGGGACTAAATAATGAAAAATAAACTAATAAACAACACCCCAACTTGTAAATTATTCAAAGAATTATCATATAGCCTAATCAATCTAAGATAAGTATTTAATAATAACAAATTAATGTCTAGATGAGTAGAGGAAATGTCTCAAGGCCAAACTAGATTCGATCCAATCATATTGATAATATTTGAATTTCATTTCCATAAAGTATATGAACAAAATCTAAATAAAAATTTCAACATATAAATGTCATTCAATCACACATCATTCAATATCCAAATGCAATAACCAAACAAATCAGTCAGTTTTTGAGTTTATCAAGATAATCATATATAGATCCAATCTTAATGACTTTACTCAAAACTATTATTCCATTAATATATACTAACATATATCATTAAAACATATATATAATCACCAGCCTCAACAAATTAGTTAGAGTGCAATAAATAAAAATCATTCAACTACTCATCTAGTTTTGTAACCCTTCATAATGATTTAAGTTTTCACAATTGAGTAATAACCAAGAAAATAGAAATGAAAAACCATAATTTTAATTTTATAAATTCTATGTAACTAAAAAACTTGGTAAAATGAACTAAATACATGTATATTAGAGAATCAACCAAAATAATCCATCTCAGATATATTTATAAATGATTATTATAATGAATAAAATATACAAGAACATTTGAGTATGAATCATAAGATCAAATCCAAGAGTCATTTTACCATTCTTTCAAGCCTGATAATTTTTATAATACATGCTCAAGTGAACCACCAACTCATAGATAATTCAAAATACCACTTGACCAGTTTAATGATCCCTCCATAGGTGGCCCTAACCAAATCTAGCCATAAATTTGATGGAGGATTCTAGATCATAGGGTAGTCATTAAAATTTTAGAGTTTCCAAACCACACACAAAACCCAACAAGAATACCAAGCACAACCACCAACATAAAATAACCATCCTAAGTGTTAATTTTATAAAGATTAGTTCATAGTAGGAAAAACAAAATTCCATCCTTGAACACTTAGTATTCACATCACAATAAAGGATTCAAACAAAAACAAAAAACCCAAAAAATTTAAAGTATCAACCACATTCTTAACACAACCCAATGTCATAAACAACAACATTATTAAAAAAAGTGCACGAATAACATAAATCAATGAAGCACTTCTTATTCACATTTCTCACTATGTCCATAACAAAAATAAACAACATTGAAGACACCACTTACTTGTTTGGTGAAACATAGTATGATTTACCTTATTTAACCACAACATAGAGTACATTTCTTTTCATATGCATACTTCATTATATTTGCTTTTAGAATTAGTCCTCTCTCTTATGCCAAAAAATGCATTCTCTATACTGCATTAAATTTTTTAACTTCTTAGTAGAATAATTTTGGTCATGGTGAAACATAATGGAGGTATCAACTCCTTATTCCCCCATATCCCCATTTATTCTAATGAAAAATTATAGAGTTTCAATAACCTTCTCCACCATAACTTTCCCGTTCAAGACATCAATGCTTAAAGGACCAAGCAATGGAAAACAAGCTTCCATAAATTTATGGTGTGAGTTATGGTTTCTACCTAACTCACCAAGCTCACAATAACTTCTAGTATCAAAACCAACTATCATTATCATGAACATCAAAAACATTGATAAACTTAAACCCTAATTCAACCACATAATTCCTTGCATCATGATGGATAAATTTCAATTCCATCAAGTAACATTCCCATGATAATAAAATATCAAATAATAATAAAATGATTTTATTTATGCTCTAATGTCTAAGTTACCATGTCAAGCATAAAAAAAAACTCAACTAAATAATTACCCTAAGATATCTTCACAAGTCATCAACACTAGAAGCAAAGATCCACAACAAGGTAAATGAGGTAACAAATACATTCACATTAACAAACATAAAGACAAAGTGATAATGGCACTACTTGTGAAATACAACATGATCTAGACATTATTATGTGTCATATTAGTGATACCAAGACAAGTATAGTTTTTGTCATTGATAAAGTATTAAAAAATTAGCTAAGATAATTATAACATAATAGTAACCCATCTCTCAATTGACTAAGATGATATCAGATATATCACTCTAAATTTTCTACATAAAATAGTAAACTATGAATATGAATCAAAAGTAATCAAATCATATCCACTCAGTAAATTAATCCAAAGACTAATAACATAGTATAGTCAATAGACAACAAACAACCATGATCATTTTGTAAACTCATGTCTTAACATTAATTTTTAGAATATAACTAATTTCCACATACAAAACCCTACAAAAAAGACTCCATCGATCAAGCCTAGCTCGTGGTACTCCTTGTAGTCACAAAATTAGACATCAATAGTATCTATCCAAAAAAATTAATAAACATAACTAAATAATCAACTAAGAAATAAAATTACAATAAGTCATTTTTAGAATAATGACAAAATAGAACTATAATGAAAATATCTAAACAAGTCCATGATATGATATAGAATCAAAACATCGTATGAAAATATTATGCATATGTCCATGTCAAAAATAATCCATAGTTTTTAAATTATTTTAGACTGGGTCATGACATGTTTCACATGGAAATGACATGATAAAATACCCAAAATTTCTCCTATAATTACAAGATATTTATAATCCTATTACACATATAGCAAGAACTTGCCAAATATACAAAAACACTTTTATACTTAATAGGACTACACTATTCTTTCTAAATTTATAATTAATAACTAGGAGTAGGTATTTTACAAGTCTAAATAACTCAAGATCCAATCAAAAGTTATCAATTAATAAGTATCAAGATCCAATCAAAAGTTGTCAATTACCAAGTATCAAGAGCTATACCTTTTTTTTTTTTTGCATACATTGAACAAGCACAATTTCACACATTCACCTAATGGGAAGAAATACATGTGGTTTGAATTTCATATTCAGATTATTGGATATGTATAAAATTCTCAACCATTCAATGGGGAATTTTTGGGGTCATGTCAACCCAACTTTATTCCCTTTTTGTAGGCTTAATTATGTAATTGAAAGTGTACTTAGGGTTTGAATTGAAGGATAAGTATTTTTGTGACTCTCATACATAACCAAATTTGGGATTACACGCAAATTTGAATGACAAACATATGAACTTTCTTGTATAAAAAAAGAGAGGAAAATATATGTAAAGACATAACTATCAGATAAAGAACATAGTGTTTGGTAGTACCAAACTAAGGTTGATGATACCGTATGGAAGTGTATAGAGGTCTAGATCTTAATCCAGTTGACCTACAATTTACTTTTACACCTTTCCTATTTCCTACCTATAGTCCCAATCCTATACATAATAATTAAATACTAACTATTTCATCCCTTTGTTGTACTTTATGAATTTAATAAGCTAGAGTGCCAAATTAGTTTCAATCCTTTTACATTCACTCACACACACACACACACACATGTATGTGTGTTTTAATTTGAATTCATTTATAATATTCCAATCTAATTATATTTTGTAACCTGCATTAATCCCAATATAGTTAAAATATATTAGAGACCCAATTTCGTATACTAAACATAGTAAACTTTGTGTTCCCCTAGGATTTCATTTGAGCATTATTTTTTATCATTTTTAGAGTTTTTATTATAGTTTTAGACCTAATTTATAATTTCCCCTTATCCTCTATTTAAATCATAAGTTTTTCTTTTCCCTACATTTTCATACTCATTTTCTTATTAGGGATTCTTCTCCTAGGCATACAACTTGTCATCTAACTTGTTCAACTCATATCTAATCCATAATGATTCTATTTTAAAAATACACAGGTTTTTCTTATTCATTTTAGTTGGATCATAAACATTTTTTTTCTCCAACATCTTCTATGGATTTTATAGAATTAGAATTTTACTATTTTTATTAAATTCATCGTGGAGGAAAAATAATATATGTTTTTTATTTTTAAATATGGGTTTCATTTACCAAATGTTTTTAATAAAAAACCTCTTTATCTTTCCAAAAATTCATCATGATTTTATTTGAGTGGTTGGTTGATGACATTCTCATACCTTTCAAATACTATCCCAAGTTAATTTGAACCATACTCTTACTCACTTACTTATATTCATTATTCAAGAACAATTTTCACTCTAATATACATATCTTGATAATTGATAGTTCATTACCCACTTTATTTATGATTTTATAATCTTTTATATTTTTATTAATAATTTTTATTGACCATTCTTAGACCTCCGTCCATTTTAGGTGTGCATTAACACATGTTAGTCTTCCAAGACCAATATATTGAAACTACTAATGATGGTTCCTTATTTTTACCAATGCCCTGAGTTTAACTAGATTTAATCTCATTCATTAATTTTATCCTTCAAAAATTTATGCCAAAAAGAATCTAATTCACTCAATATTCAAGTGGATTTGCCTAGATGTCTACAAGTTTTGGTAAGACTGTAAGTTTAAATCTTGTTCAAGACAAATTTTTACCTTAACCATGTTTTCTTCACTATAATCAATTCACAAGCTCTATAAGATACTTCATGCAATGATTTTATACCTTTAAAGGTTTTACACAAGTTCAAATCTTCAATTAGGTCAATAAATGTCCAAAAAACTTGACTGAGTCTGTAATTATACTATTATCATATGTATAGGCCTATTTGGTCTTAAAAAGGTATTATTATTGTCTTACTTTAATATATTATTTAAAAATTTATAGATATTTCAGTAGACTATATATACTAATGAGAAACTAATTCCTTCATTGGTTTCTTAAAGAATTAGGCTCAATGACAATATAAATATTTTAGGTCTCAATAGGCCTAAACTGCTTATTTAAAGGATTTGATTCAATTCAATTACTAAGTGACTTGGATCACCTTAATAAATGTTTTTAAATTATCATAAACCAATAATATACCTTCATGTAGAGTTTAGCAACCAATAACAAAGACTACATAGTCAATTACCTCTTCTTAGATCTTTTTGGTGATAACCTATAGGTGCAACAGAATATAGTCACTTATATCTAGAATTTTATAAATCCATTAAACTTGAGGACACCTATCTTATATCCCAAACTCTTTATATCCATTTCTCACATAGTTTCAATTTATTTTATTAGTTTTAAATTGAGTTATGGATTTTTTGTATCAAAAACCTTGTCCTATCATTTGACTGTACACATAAATCCCAAAAGATGTTAATTGATTGTTCATAAATTTTAAAGAACATTTACATAATAAAACACTTGTAACATAGTCTTAAAAACTTATTCAACTCCTATAATAACAATTTCAATCTCATATAAAGATTCCCACATAAGTTCAGACCTTTGTGTATATAACTATGAGTGAAAAAGTAGGGTTTTGACAGTGCTATGTCATAAAAATTTGAAGATACACATAAGACCCTTATAAAAACATAAAATTAATGTTAATTATATTTTAAACATATAATAAAAATTATTAAAACCAAAATCTATTTTATTCACATGAAAAATACATAAAGAATGTACACAGACCTTTGTAATCTTTAATGATAGACTATCATACTAAGTTTTAAAAGCCTTATCTTCATGTATACCCATTAAAATTCATTAAATAATAATAAAATATAACTAATATTGTAAAATATCATAATGTGACTCATTTAAGATTCCATTTAAGCACTATAATCTTCTTCATATTGATTTTCGCATATACATACACTACAATCCTACAGACTCTTAACACACATGCCTAAAGGCCTTATTCACTCATATATCCCTTAAATAATATTCAAATACTATATGATTTAATACTATACTTTTTTATTTGACTTATTAGACTCCTATTTTAATGGTAGGAATTCTATCAATAGACAAAATTTTAGTTTGGTTTTAATTTAAGACCAAGATTTACTCATCATCCCTTATCTCTATTCTTCCAATGTAGAATTAGCTTCTAGAGGAGGCTTGAGATAAGTTTTACATTTAAAATAGGTTAAATTACTATTAAAACATGTAATTAGACATATTATGACTATTATGAATAGTTCAAACCCTTTATAACTTGTCTTAATCCTTACAAACCTTCATAAGTAATTTGAATTCTCAAATTCTTCATTTTGGAGGGAAACTATAATAAGCATTCCTAGACTTCCAATAGATAATCTAATCCCTCCTAGACATCCAAAAAACTATGATCAAGTACAATTTATGATATTTACATAATATAATTTAATTTTTCTTGATTCTCCTACATCAGACTCCCCTAGTGGGAAAATACTTAAGCTCCTACTCAAATGGGATTTTATCTTCATTTTCCATTCTTCTAATTTCTCATTTTCTTATTTTATTAATTAATCTCTTCTTTTTCAATTCTTTATGATGCATGAGCCCAATTAACTCAATATATTTTTCATCCTCCTTGTTTAAGTCTAATTAAAATGAATTCATCCCCTTGCCTTCATGCTCTTTTATGCCTACACATACAAAACTATAATCATAGTTAATTTTAAAAATTTGAGGCAGCATTGCCTCTCCAATTATTTTCATCATTTAACTTCTATTCTTGAGTTCATCTTCAATTCTTAGATGATCATATTATTGAATTAATATCATCAATAGATCCAAATTTATCTTATTTAATTTCTTCCTTGTCTCTTATGAGGTACAAATATTTTTATCCTTGCATTATTTTTTGCCAAATCATCTCTTCTTGTATATTATATTCTATTGTATCTTGATCAAAAACTAGTTTGTCTTCAACTTGTGTCAACTGGGACACCTTTTCCTACTAAATTTTAGGTTCCATAAGCACTATTGTGGTCTTAATTTTCACCCCTGAAGGGGATTATTTAGGATCCCTCCAAATAATCCATAAAATTGGAACAAACCCAAGATTTGGTTATCCTTTAGTGGGGTTGAACCTCTAGAGAAGGCCAGCTTCCTCTTGATGGATCACCTAAACTAATGCATCTACTAGGAAAAGGGTTAGATATAGGGTATAGGGTTACTAAGAGATATAAAAAGGTGATGAAAAAAATTAAATGAAAACTCACGTAAGGATGAAATAAACACTAATGAAACATAAGACAATGTTATTTGACACAACCTCATAGACTAGTTGATTGCATAAGTGTTTCATAAACTAGGCTCACAAGCAATGAATGAAAGCAAAGAGGAATTAAAATATTCACACCAATATTACATTAATGGTATAAATATCACAAGTTAAAACTTTAAACTAACTTGAAAACACCTAAAATAGGCAATAAATAAGGACAATGGGCATGGAAGAAACTCCTTCACAATGCCATCATGCACAAGCCTGCTAAACATAATTCAAAGGAAAGAGATAGGTAAAGAAAGTCTTTATTTATTCAAAGGTATTTTGTAAAAAAATTGATAGGGGTTTACCTTATCAAATGAGAGTCTCCTTATACTCCCAAAAATATGAGTCATCCTTGCCAATGGGGAAGAAATGGGAGATATAGAAAGAAAGGAAGAGAGAGGGGAGAGAAGCGAGTAGACCTAATTCCATAAATGAAACACAACCACTTTTGATAAATTTTAAACAACCTTTGGATCAATTAGGAATAATTTTTCCCCCATAAATTAACCTTTATTATCTCAAATAATATTCAATTCCTCTTATTATTTGAGAAACACACTAGAAGATAGAAATTTGTTGAGGATGATGAATCATGATCCATTAAGAAAGAAAGGTATTCAAAGAATCTCAAACTTAAATGAATGGTCTAACTACATTCTCCAACCATCAAAATCTTCATCATCATAATGATCTTATATCACCATGCTCCATTTTGACGTGTCCTTTATGTTATTAGACAGTCACTTGAACTCATTCATCTGGTGTCCCCTCTAACACTCCTTTCATATTCACCATTCTATATTTACTTCAAACCTTGAATATAGGTCCATTATAGATGAAAAACAATCCCATTTATTGGTTTTTTCATATTCATAATCTTGATGAAGACCCATCAGGATCATTACAATAGCTATTAGCCCACTTTTGATCTCTATTAGGTGTAAAAAAGACCTATTCTATCCTTGAGCATTATGGAAGCTAAGAGCTCATTTTACACATGGATCCATTCAAATAATGATGAACACAATCATGAAACAACATTAAAACACTAGAAAATGGGGCTTGTAGATTCTAAATTTTCAAACTAAGGTCCTGTTTGAGATTTAATGGTAGCCTAAAATTTTGAATAATCTACTCTAGTTCAACCTGAATTACATTTTCATCTCAGCTTTATGCATTTTCTAGCCTAGGTGGAAAAATATTTTGATTCAACATATTTGCCTATGTGGCATCCCTTGTCATGCTATTTATTTCATTTTAAAACTTGACTATTATCACCTTGGACATGTGTCCTCATCTCATACCCTCTAGGAATTTGATCAAAATTACTCCATTGATACCCTCAAGAGTCTCCTAGCTTTGACCTTCATCATCAACTGTTGATCTATGATCACTCTCTATATTGTGCCACTTGGAAACCTCACATTTATCATTGTCTTGGATTTCAAAAATGTGACACCTAGTAGTCCCACATGCCTTATGTGGACCCTATGTCAATATTCATCTAGTTAATATGTGTAGGCCATGTGGTAGCCTCACATGAAATCTAAGCTCATTGACTTATTAACCTTATTTACACCATAAATTTTCTCTATATGGTTGAACATATATTATCGATCTTCTTTCTACTTGATCAAACACACACCATTGATATGATAAGTCACCATGATCATGACACTTATTATCAATGCATTAAATCTTAAGATTTGCTTAGTGGCCTCTTGCTCACTATTAGATATTTGATACATGATTGAATGTGTGACACAAATATATCTTTGACATATTGACTTTAGCCTTGAATGTGGATTGTCAATTAGGATTTGTATGCAAGAATATGCACCATCAATCTTGATCTGGGATATTTTAATTTTTTTAATTTATGAGATTTCCTATATGCCATTGATCTTTGTTCTAAGCTTATAATATTATGCCACTTGGTAGTCTTGTATTCAATTTCAACCTACTAAAATATTTTTTAATCTAAAAAACTATTTCTTATGGCTTGAATTTGGTGCCCCCTGAAATGTCTCAAGCTACTTATTCATTTTTGAAGTTATATACTTGGATCTAACTTGTGAATTATTTTTATTAAATGAACTAGGTGGATCATGACTAAACTTAGACCTTTCAAGGTTGTTGATTGTGAATTATCTCATTATCCTATTTGTGAAAACCAATTCCTTTTTGGGTTTTATATATAGTTTTAATTGTTGAGGAAAGACAAATGAACGAAAACCTTAAAGGGATTAATTCCTTCCCTTAATCCTCAAACCATGGTTGTAGATGACCACAAGAAACAAAACTAACAATGTGCACAAGGCACTTAGGGAAGGGAACACACAACTAAAAAAGAATGTGTATAAGGCCCATAGAGGAAAACATAAAATCTAATATAATATATAAAATGGCTAAAAACTATTCTAATATAAGGATTTAAATGAATGCCATTGACTAGGATGGGTAATACCTCTCCATCTAGCTAGGCAAGTTGAAAAGTATTATGTTGTTTCTATTTGTGGATCAAATAAGGGCTAATCCACAATATATCAAACTTGGTATGGTTTATTATATTATCCTTATTTGAATCCCACTTGAGTACTAGATCCCCTTTTTTTTAAGTCCCTTGTTATGTCTATCTTGTCAAAGGATTTCTTTGCTTGAGCTTGATGTGTCTCTAGTGTCTTCATTTCAAGTTCCCTTGCTTCTTCAAGATCCATGAGCTCTACCATCCTCACACTCATAGGTTCACTCTCCATCAACTCAAGTTGATGGGCTAACTCTAAGGTATGAAACTCAAGATATATGGGCAACTTGGCCTCCCTCCCATTTATAAGGATAAATAGTGATTTACCAATGGCAACTTTGAGAGTCACTCTATCAACCAATGAGGTTGTCCTTAAATTTGTGTACCACACTCTCTAATTCTCATCCATAGTCCTCTTTTTAATCCTTATCAATTTTTTGTTTGTTGATTCTACCAGTCCATTACCTTGGGGATAGTAATTTGAGGATGTGTTAAGGTAGATGCCTAGCTTAAGTACCCACCCACTTGTTTTCATGCCAAAAAATGCTAAGGAATTATCTAAAATTATTATTTTTGGTATACAAAACCTTATCTCTATGATATCATAGAAGTCTAACACTATTATTTCATTGGCTTCTTTCAGGGCAATTGATTTTACCCACTTAGTGAAGTAGTCAGTTGCAGTGAGTACCCATTTGTGTCCTCAACTAGAAGGTGGATTGATCATTCTTATGAAGTTTAAACCCCATTGCATGAAGGGTTGTTCCACTTTAATTGGGTTGAGAGGAAGGGCTGCCAATATTTATTTACTTATGAAGAGAGCACACTTTTGACATTTCCTCACACATGCATAGGCATCCTTAAAGAGGTTGGGCTAGTAATCATCAACTCTCGTCATCTTTTTTGTTGTATTCCTTAGAGAAAAATAGACTCTTGTAGGCCCATCATGGAATTGATCTAAGAGCTTGGTCACTTGGTCATTGTCTATGCACCTAAGGAGCACTCCATTGAGGTCTTTTCTAAATAAAAACTCATCAACTGATGCATAAGTTATGGACTAAAGTCTAAAATAACTTATTTTTTATTTATCCATACCTTGAGGAAACTCACTCATAACCAATAAATGTGTCATATCCTAGATCTAATTAGTGTGAGGTAGAGGTGCATCTATTTGTGAGTTATCTTGTGTCACATAGACAACTTGTTTATCTATTTGAATCTCATAAACCATATGCTCACATAAGCCTTTACCTCTCACTAGCTTAGTGACCTTGATCTCCATGTCATACTCCATAACCTTGGTAATCTAACCAAACCTCTTCTCATTCAAGTCTTTTTTAATAAGGAAGTCCCTCACTCTAGGATGAGACACCATAAGATAAATCTTTCTATTGGAGAGCAATGGTCTAAAATTTTTGAGGCTTATAAAAGTTATAAGAACTTGGTTATCTAAAAAAGTATACCTTACCTCATACCCGTCAATCCTTTGGCAAAGTTATACAATATAAAATCCCTTGAAAATTCAGGATTCATGAGTGAGGGTACTTAGGCAATGGCTTTCTTGATAGCCTCAAATGTTTCTTTAACTTCATTTAACCAAGTGAAAACATGGTTCTTATTTAGCATGGTAGTTATGGGTTTGATTAAGTTTTCAAAACCAGGTATAAACCTTATCACAAAGTTTATTTTCCCAAGGAATCTCTAAATATCCTTCTTGTGATTTGGTAAGGATAATGCTAGGATAGCACGTATTCTATCAGGATCAATAACTAATCTATACTTTGAGATAATATGTCCCAATATTTTTCCCTCATGGATATCAAACACACATTTATTGGTATTTAAAGATATCCCATACTCTCTACACCTCTCAAATATCAATCTTAGGTGATCCAAATGTTCACTAGCTTTCTTTAAAAAAAATTATGATGTCATCCAAGTAGACTAGCACCATATGACTTAGCAATCCTTAAAAATCCATGTTGATTTCTCTTTGAAAATTAGCCCTGAAATTTAAAAAGATAGAATTCATCTTATTATAAGCATATGCGCCCCACTTTATGGTGAAATTAGTCTTATATTGATCTTCTTCTCTTATCAGCACCTAGTTGTATCCTGAATACCCATCCAAAAGAGAGAAGCATTCTAAACTAGTAACTATTTGAAGGAGTGATATTTCAAAGAGACCCTATTAAAATATATGAAGTAACCACAAAATCATATCTCCCCATTCTTCTTCCTCATAGGTACCACATTGGCTACCCATGAGGAGTGCTTGATGGGAAAGATAATATTGGATTCAATAAATTTAGTCAATTCTTTCCTCATAAGCTCTTCAATTTTGGATTTGATAGTCCTTTTCTTTTTCATGATAGGCTTGGAATTAGCCTCCAATTCTATAGTGTGTTGGGACAGCTTGGGATCAAAACCTCTCAGGTCTCTATATTCCTAAGTACATATATCTGAATATTCTCGACATAGTTCAATAAAAGCATGATTTTCAACCTTAGTGATTACCTTTCCAAGCTTGAGTATCTTGTCTTTGAGGATAATAACTCTTTCATATTTCTCCTCATCAGTTGAAATAAATACCTTATATTTTCACATATGATCTCCTTCATGGAAAAAACCCTCAAGAGTGATCATCCCTTTAGTAAGTTTGTTAGACATCAACTGAATAATTTGATCCTCATACCAATGTTAAATTTACCTTAGTTCAGTGAGGAAATCTTTGCTTCCTAATGTGAAAAATAATAAATCTACTTATCACTATCAAAGACCTACCAATGAGATTTATTATTTAGTACTAATGGCCTTACCACCATTCTAACATGTGGTTACACCTTAGACTTATTCAACTTGTTTAAGATGTCAAACTGAGATCTCACAGCTACCAAGCTATCAACATGTTGATTTTGGTTCTTTGGCACTACTTGGATGTTAAAGGCCTCAAAGCCCTAAAGTATATCCCAAACTCTATGTTTTTAGGCTTTCATCAAGGTACTTTTGGTGATATTTTGGCCTGTAACCTAATTTACTATTAGCTCACTATCCCCATACACTTATAACTACTTGATTCCCGTCTTACTATCCCACTAAAGGACATAGATAAGGCCCTTATACTTAGCTTCATTGCAAGAGAAATTAAATTGGAACCTATAAGAGGAAAATTACTTATCATTATAGGGGGATATTAGCATTTCACCTGCACCTACCCCGTGTCTCCTTGAGACATCAAATAACAATTTACAAAAACTACTAGTATCTTCCTAAGGCCTAGTGAGGAATGGCATGGATTCATTTCCATCATGAAAGAAATAAACTCCCATATCCTTTTTCTTAACACCTTATAAAGGGTCAATTAACTAATTTTCACTCCATAGCTCATTTAAGAACATATCTTATATCTCCTCAAGATAATTTTTTAGTTTTTGACCAACCATGTGTTCATCTTCATTTAGGATGGTATAATTGATGTTTGAGCTATTAGACCCATAAATTTATATATGAATGGGCTCAGCTTTGATGGATAACTTGGTCCCATATCTTGTTTTCAAATCTATGTAGGACCAATCTGCACTAGATAACCCCTAATTTTTGTTATGAAATCTCTAGATAAGCATAGAGAAAAATAAGGAGGCATATCTATAATCAACACATCTTGAGCCATTAAAACACTAAGACAATTATGTAGGGCTAAGTTGAGACCTCAAATAATACCAGATGATTTGGTGGAAGATCCATAAAGCTAAAAAACTCCCTTAGATTGGGCCTCATACTTTAAACCAAATTGATATGATATTGATTTTGGCATCATTGAAGTACTTGTTCCACTATCTACCAGCTAGTTATTACCAAGGAGTCACCAATGATCACAAAAAAGTAGAAGGGAGGAGGTTTGACCACCTTATTTGATTTCCTTTCATTAGGTCCTTAGATTTCATTGGTGAGAACTACATTTTCCTTTCTTGGTGGCTTCTCAGAAACATTGATCTTTGACAAACATTCCTAAAGGATATGCATCTAACCAGGCATATAAACCACATCCCACATTGGCAAGCTCACATTGGACTTTTTCATTTGTTCAAAAATATTTATGGGAAAACCACCAACTTTTTCTTGTGCTCTAGGAGCCACAACCATACTTTTAACTTGTGTGTTTTGGGGTATAAAGGCATTCCCTTGATTCTAATTCTTTTGAGTCATTA
This sequence comes from Torreya grandis, assembly GCA_037957365.1. Classification (NCBI taxonomy): domain Eukaryota; kingdom Viridiplantae; phylum Streptophyta; class Pinopsida; order Cupressales; family Taxaceae; genus Torreya; species Torreya grandis. The sequence continues at coordinate 2,421,502 of JARHVA010001128.1, forward strand.
GAACCTTTGGAGCCATTGGAACTTTTGGAGAAGTAATAAGTTCCTTTGGATTTGATAATAATGGGGTAATAGTAGGAGGATATTTGATTGCTTCTTGGTTACCATCCATGTTCCTTCTCTTGAACCTAGTATTAGATGCCACTAGAATGTATATTTTGCTAGAACTAACATTTTGATTGAGTGCATATCACTCTTCTTGATCATAGTTAACCACTGTATCACCCAACTATTTTGGTCCTTCATTAGGTCCTTGGCCTTGCTGAGGTTATTCATATTTTGTCATCATAGATACTTTTGTGTCATGAGCCATAAGAGCTTGATTTTATCCATAGCTAGCACCTTGATGTCATTGCTCATTACAAGCTTGATTAAAATCAATGTTTGGAATAATGTATTGACCAAATGACTGATTCCAAGGCATAGTACCCTCACATTATTAATTAATGTTACTCTAAGTAGGGAATAAATTAGTAGAGGTACTTTTAGAATTTGGATTATAATTGTTTTTCCTAACATAGTTAGGCTTCCCTTATCCTTGGTCTTATCTTTGGCTTTGCCTTGGAAATTTTCTTTATAGGGTCACCTATGTGCTTGATAATACTGCTACTGAGAGTAATATGGATCTTGATAAGGTCTATTAAATTTAGATTTCTACCTCTTCACAATTACCAACTCATTTCCAAAGGATTGAAACATGCTCTTAAGCTCTTGAAAATTCTTGTTTTCTTGGGAGTTACTAGGTTGCCTAGTTGAAGCCTTTTCCTTCTTTGGTATAGGTATGGAAACAAGTACTAACATAAAAATAATATAAGAAAGGGGAGGAATGATGATAGGAGGTGGTTTAATATTAGGAAATAAAGGCATTGATTTTATAAGTGTAAGTTTGATAGCTTGTACTAGACAATTCTCTACTCTGATAGCCACCTCATAAGCATTTAGTAGTGTGTTTCCTCCCATAGACTGAATCATTATTGTAATATCACTATTGAGAGATTTTATATAGTAAAGGAAATCATAATTAGGAGTAGTATTGATATATATTGGGAGCCTATCCCATGCCTTTTGAAACCTATTATCTAAATCTCGCATAACCTCATGAGGAGCCCTCTTGATTGTGGTTAGTTGTTCTACAAGTGACAAGTGATCACTATTGTCTTTAAAAAACTTACACAATGCATCACCTAACTAATATTATGATGTGATGGAGTTAGATGTAAGGTTTCTATACCAATCTAGGGCTTTACCCTTGAATTAAATGATTAATAACTTGATGGCCACATTTTCATCAGTGATGTCATGAATATTGCAAAACTGGGATATATCTCTGAGATGCCTATAATGGGTTATATATTTTTCTCCCATAAATTAAGGCACACTCTTAAGAGATACCACTATAATATGTTCATAATACTATAGGTTTAAAGGACTCTATCCATTAAAATCCACAAAAGGGAAAGCTCTAGGGGCTTCCATGGTAGTGAAAGGACCCACAAAATATCTTCTTATAGAGGTAAACTTAGAAATTATTTTAGGAGGAAAGTTTCCTTTGTATGGGTGAGTATTATCAAACCTTAACCTTTTTACTAAGTTTAAAGGTAATTCAATAAATTCAAAGGGAATACCTCTAGAATCTAATCTTGTAGTCACATTTGGCATGAAAGATAGTTACTGCTCTACCACCATAATGTTGAGTGTTCTTTAGATTTGATAGATACTAAAAGATGAAATCTATAACCACTATAAATTGATCAAATTAACATCAAACATGACGTTTTCTTTAAAAAACTATCCCACCAGGCATTCCAAAAATTATTGTGGTCTTAGTTTTCACCCTTAGAGGGGGTTCTTCAGGCTCCCTCTAACTAAGCCACAAAATTGGAACAACCCTAAGCTATGGGTATCCTATAGTGGGGTTTAACCTCCAAATAAGGCTAATTTCCTCTTGATGGATCACCTAAACTAATGCTTCTACTAGGAAAAGGATTAGAGAGGGGGTATAGGGTTACTAAGAGAGATAAAAAGGTGATGCACCAAATTAAATGAAACATCACATAAGCATGAAATAAACATTGATAAATCAGAAGATAATGTTATCTCACACAACCTCATAGACTAGTTTCATAAGTGTTTCATAAACTAGGCTCATAGTTAATTAATGAAAGCAAAGAGGAATTCTAAGATTCACACCAAGCTTACATGAATGGTAGAAAGAACACAATTTCAGATCTAAAAATAACTTGAAAACACTTTAAAATAGGCAAGATAGAAGGACAATGGACATGGAAGAAACTCCTTCACAATGTCATCATGCACAAGCTTGCTAAACATAATTCAGAGGTGAGAGATAGGTAAAGAAAGTTTATTGTTTCAAGAGGTTTTTCATTTAAAAAAAATACAGGGTCTTGCCTTATCAAATAAGAGTCTCATGATACTCCTAAAAATATAAGTCCCCCTTGCTAATGGGGAAGAAATGGGAGATATAGAGAGAAATGAAGAGAGAGAGGAGAGAAGAGAGTAGACCTAATTCCATAAATGAGCTAAAACCACATTTTGATCAAGTTTCAACCACCTTTGGATCAATTAGGACTAATCCTTCCTACATAAATTAACCTTTATTAGCTTAAATAGTCTTCAAGTCCTCTTATTAGTTGAGAAACACACTATAAGATATAAATTTTTTGAGGATGATGAGTCATGATCCATTAAGAAAGGTCTTCAAAGACTCTAAAACTTTAATGAATGTTCCAACTGCATTCTCGAACCACTAAACTCTTCATCATCATAATGATATTATAGTACCATGCTCCATTTTGATGTGTCTTTTTACATTATTAAATAGTCACTTAAACTCATTCATCTAGTGTCCCCTCTAACACTCCTTTCATAATAACCATTATGACTTTACTTCAAACCCTAAATATAGGTCCACTATAGATGAAAACCAATCCCATTTATTAGTTTTTGCATAGTCATAATCTTGATGAAGACCCATCAAGAGCATTCTAATCACTAGTAGCCCACTTTTGATCTCTATTAAGTCTAAAAAAGACCTATTATATCCTTGAGAATTATGGAAGCCAAGCTATCATTGTACATGTGGATCCCTTTAAAGAATGATGAACAGAACCATGAAACAACACTAGAAAATGGGGCCTGTAGATTCTAAATCTTCAAACCAGGGTCTTGACTAAGCTTTAATGGATACATATGAATTTAAATAATATGCTCTAATTCAACTTGAATTACATTTTGATCTCAACTTTATGCATTTGCCTACCTATGTGGTAAACTATTTTGATTCAATGTGTATACCTATGTGGCACCCTTGCCATGTTATTTATTTCATATTAAAACTTGACTGTTATCACCTTAGACACATGTACTCATCTCATGCCCTCTAGAGATTTGATCAAATTTAATCTATTTATATCCTTGGAAGTATCCTATTTTTTAACTTCATCATCAACCATTGATTTATGATCACTCTTTATATTATGCACGTTGATCTTTTTCTTGACTTTCAAAAATGTGACACTTTGTAATCCCACGTGCCTCCTGTGGACCCTATTGTTAATCTTCATCTAATTAATGCATTTATGCAATGTTTCAACCTCATGTGAATTATAGGATCATTAAATTATTGACCTTATGTTCACCATCAATTTTCTCTACATGATTGAATACATGTTATTGATCTTCTTTCTACTTCATCAAACATGTGTCATTGATCTGCTAAGTCACCATGATCATGACGCTTATCATCAATGCATTAATCTCAATATCCCCTAAATTTTTAACCTCATGCTCACTATTAGATATTTGACGTGTGATTAAACACATTTCATAGAAATATCTTTGACTTATTGAATTTATCCTTGAATGCAAATCATCAATCAAGATTTGTATGTAAGAATATGCACCATTGATCTCGATCCAAGATCTTTCAACTTTCTAACTTCATGAAATTGTCCATGTGCCATTGATATTTGCTCTGAGCTTTCAAGATCATGCCACTTGGTAGTCTTGTGTTCAACTTCAGCCTATTTGAATAGTTTTGAATCTAAATGGCTATTTTTTGTGGCTTGAATTTGATGCCCCCTAGCATGTCTCAGATTGATAGATCATTTTTGAAGGCATATATTTGGCTGGAACTTATGAATTATTTTGCTCAAATGAACCAAGTGGATCATGAATAAACTTAGAACTTTTAAGCTTTCCAATTATGAACTTATTTCATTATCCTATCCGTGAAAACCAATTCCTTTATTGGTTTTCTATATAGCTGCACTTGTTGAGGAAAGACAAATGAACAAGAACCTTAAAGGGAGTAATTCCTTCCCTTGATCTTCAAACCATGGTTTTATATGAATATGCTTAGGCTATATGGGTAAAAGCTTATTATGTGGTCCAATTTGACCAACATGAACTTCATTAAGTGTTTCATATTTGGCTTCCATGAGTGCACACAATGACTCATCTCCCTTATTAAACCAAAAACCTTCACTATCTTATAATTCTACATTCACATCATCAAAAATAGTGTTAGATACATAAATTTGAAGCCATTGAGCCTCTGTAAGTTCTCCTTATTCTTCACCAAGCATATTTTGTTCCTCTAGGTAGCATATTTCTACTTCTTCATGCTTTAATGGCATGTTCACTTGATCTTCCATAAAATTATGTTGTTCATGCTTCTCTTTTGCCACTAATATCTTGTCTTATTTGGTGTCTTTTTACTTTAAATCCTCAAAGTGGACTTTTCCCTTATCTATATTTTCACCTACATACACACTGTAGACACCTAAAAAGTGTCTAACCCTTGGTCTTCCTCTCTCCCCTTGGTCCCTTGCCACTTCGACTATCCCTAACCTACCTAGGTCTTATTAATTAAAAATAATCATCTATTTTTAATTAAATAAGTCCATTTTCCCTCTCCTTGCCACCTCGCCACCCTAGGATACCCTCCTTGGATCCCCTTCATTCCCCACATGGCCATTTAATGCCTAAGACTCCCATTCCAACCTCTTCACTCGCCCAATTAGCCCCCGTCGACCGTTTCATCCTCGCATTCATTTGACTCGGCGGTTGGGAAACGGATTAAAGGCTATTTTTAGCCTTTTTCCAGCCTTTTAACCACTGACGTCGGTCAACCGTCGACCGACGTCAGCGATATTTCCAGCGTCAGCACCTTTCATAACGGCTTCTTCACCGTTATCTCCTCCTCTTCGCTCTCGGCGTCTCTCTCTGGCATCCTGATTCTTGAATCTTTGCATCAGACCCTTGTATCCGTCTTTTTCACTTGACCTCTCTGCCAATCAATCAGATTCTCTCCCTCAGGTACACAGCAAGCTTCTGCAAGTGAACAACAGGGATTCTCCATCAGCAACAGGTCTTCACATCTGGCATCACCAGCAACAGGACACCAACCTACACCATTTTCTTCAACAGGGCACAAGTAAGTACTTTGTTTGTGTTTTCATTATGCTTTCTAGTCATCTGCTTTCAAACTAGATTCAGCACTTCCTTTCCCCAACCCAGACTGCTAACCAAACCAGGCAGACCCGAATTCCTATCTCCCTGATTGGCCTCCTTTATCTCTCTGTCCCTTTTCAACATTTTGTCCATTATCCTAGACCTCTGCACAGACCTTCAACTAAAACCAGACTCTCCCAGACCATTTTGTACGTCCACAGACCCGTCCACAGACCAAGCCCAGACCAGACTCTGTCCAGACTCAACCAGAACCTGCCTAAATCCCGTCCAAGTCTATTGCCCAGACCGACGCCGGTCACTTCCTCCACCGACGTCGGCAGAATAATCGACGTCGGCAGACCTTGACCACCGACGCCGGTAGAACCACCGATGCCGGCGACTGTAACCAGGCTGACAGCTTCTTCCAGGTAAACCTTTGCTTTCTTTTCTCTTTCAATTTGCTATCATTTTAGTCTATTTTAGCATTCTATCATTTATCAATCATTTATCTTTTATCAAAATAGTGGGTTGACCTCCCTTAAGGAAGTTCTCATACTTCTAGGAACAAGCTTTCGCTTGGCAACCCACCATCTATCCATCTAACGCCTTTTTGTCCAAGTTTTCTTCTTTGCAGGTGTCATTCCTCCACAGCCAAAGAGGGGTGCTCACAAACGTCTGGATTACGGTGCGCAATCTTTATCCAGGTACTTCTAGCCTTGTCCATTTCTTTAGTTTCTTTATTCATCTTTTGAATGTAGAAAGCGAATTAGCGATAGAAACATTCTGGCACGCCCGGTGGGACCTTAGGTTCTTCCTCGGGTTCCTCTTCCTTTCATTCATTTAGGAGCATTAGTTTTTTACCTTTTCTCCTCCTTCTTTTCTTCTCAATGACACTATAAGCAGGACTAAAACGAATCTTTCTTCCTTGCATTCTAGACTAGTCTAAACGTCATACTCTCAACCCTTTATCAAACTTGTCTTCATAACAAATCTCACATTTCAACTTGGGCTTAAAACGTATCGCACTTTCATTTCTTCTTGTGCTTGCATTAGTCCACATCTAGTAACTTAAATCCGCATATTGAATAAATCGTAGACACTTGATGTTACACTACCAGACCACATGCACTAAAACAAACATAAAACTTGCCTGAGACAAGGCCCGACTGGGATTTCATCCCCCAGCGGATACCTTACCCATCCCGGTGACCCTACTTGGATTTCATCACCAAGGGGGAAGCCCACTCCGTTCTCTGGTGGAGGATAAACTCTAGGCGAGGTATATCTTGGCTAAGCGAGACCAGCTAACCACTGGAATCGTGAAGTGAGGGGAGCTTGCTCCTTAGCACCAGGCCACGTACCAGACCTAACACAGATTTTTGAGCACCTAAAACAAGACTCGAAACCAGCTCTAGACTGCCTCTTCTAGGACCTTTCCTATAGCCAATCTCCCCAAACATTCATCTAAGGCATAAGCCACAGCTTCTAAAGTTAATTCCTAGGATTTTATCGCTTAGGCTTGTCTGTCTCTCTCTGTTTTTCTCTTCTCATCTCTTTGTTTGAGTGAGTGAGGACACTTTCTTCATTGTTTTTCCAAGAATCTTCAAATCTTTTGGTTTTTTTGGAAAACACAGTCACCGGCATCGGTTTTACCACCGACGTCGGTTTCCTTTTCTTGCCGGCATCGGTTATCTGACCGACGTCGGCCATTTTACCTCACCGACATCGGTTTTTAAACTGACGTCGATCACTGTCCATTTTCTTTTTTTTCACAAACAGCAACTTAAAACCTGTCCCTTCTCTGTCAAAAACCACATTCTGGTTTTCTGAGACTGTAAGAACACAGTTTTTGGAACCAGGACTCTCTTCTTAACCACTTTAGCCAACAATCGCTTCCGTCTATCCCGTCCCTAACCAGTCCTATCATGGAGTTCCACTCGGAGACTGAAAGAACTCCTACAGGACCGACCCCAACTCAAATTCCCATCATCCCTGAAGGGGACCAATATTTCAAGAGATTCTTGGACCTCAATACCGCCACCCTCCAAAACTATCTCGCAAGAAACCCAACGTGAGACCTTTCAGGTGACGTAGCGACGACATCCACACCATTCGCCACCCAACCCTTTATGACTCAACCTTTCGCCTCAACTATTAACCCAACCATGGCCAATATGCAAAGTTTGGCCTCCCCATCTATTTTTAGACTGACCTTCATCGGGGTTTCATTACCCCCTCAACCACCTGCAATTCAACCAAGTTCTACATCATATCAGAACTTGATTGTCTCGACCCCTCATACTCTTGCGCCCACAAATGTAGGAGTGCCAACCTATCTTTCTACCAGTGCCGCCATTCAACCACCTTTGGCGGTACCCAGTCAACTTATACCTTTGACCTTCATAACTCAACCACCTTTGGTCTCCACTTCTCTCTCTACAACTAGTCGTCCGTACGTTGCACCCTCAATGGTACAATCGACTACGTCGTACGCCTCTTCTAGCCTCTTTCAATCACCTTACAACCTAAGGGGTGCTTCATCCACCAATCCGTCAGTAGACATCATTAAGATGCTGATGGATAAAATGTCCAGTCTCGAAGCCTCCATTTCCGGTTCAAGCAATACGTTGTCATATGAGCAAATTTGCAATGAGTCCATCCATCCTTTCGTCCCTATTCAACCATACCCTAACTATTGGGAGCTTCCTAAATTCACTCGCTTTCAGAGTAAGGAAGACCCACAACAACATCTACGGGCATTTAGACATGCCTGTTATCTTATTGCCCATGATGATGCGTTGCTTTTACGCACGTTTCCTATGTCACTTTCTGGCCCAGCCCTTGACTGGTATAGTTCTCTTGCCAGACACTCTATCTTTTCATTCATTCAACTCACCCAACTATTTCTTGACCATTTCTCAATCAACATCACCAAACAAGTCTCAATCACAGACCTTTACTCCATTAGGCAATTTGACGATGAATCAATAGTCGATTTTGTCGCCCGTTGGAGAGGCTTGATTAACCAACTCTCCTTCTCCTTGCCTCAACCCGAGCTCATTGAGCTCTTTTCCCGAGCATGTGCCAGTCACATCTCGTCCACCTTGCGGGTTCAAACATTCCACACTTTCGACGAGGCCTTCACCATGGCTCGAAAGCTTGAACTCCGCACCATTGAAGAAGATAAGGTCAAATTGTGTAACACTAACACAAGAACCAATGACCATTCTTCTTCCAGACCTTCTTCTGCCCACTCTCAATCCAAGGGGTTGGCAAACACTGTCATCTTTAGACCATCATCTTCAACAATAACCAACCGACCAACATCTTCAACATTAGACTACATCAATAAACATTTTCAACGTCAATCCATACAGCGTCAATTCACTCCAATTGGAGAGTCATATGCCTCTGTCTTGGATAAACTCGTCAAGCAGGGGGTCCTCAATCTCCCTTCAATCTGACCACATCAATTCGACCCCTCAACACCTATCCCTGCATGGTACAGGGAAAACCACTTTTGCAACTATCACCGTGTCAAAGGCCATGACACGGATCACTGTCAAACTTTCAAACACATCATCCAGGACATGCTAGACAAGGGGGATCTCATCTTGGATAACCCGAACGCACCGCCCAACCAAAACCTCGACATCTTCAAACAACCTTTTCCTAATCACCCGCCTACTCAAGACAATGTCCAAACCATGACCAATGACCCTCAAGACCATGATATACACACGGTCGACACTCTCTTTTCTCTTATCCCTGACCAACCTCTTTCACAAGTGGAAGACCCTTCTTCCCCTATACCTCCTCCACATGGCGAAGAACTTTCTTCTCCTACTTGGCCTCCATCGACTTCTCCCATATTGGAGGATGCTTTGACCACATCAACACCAGCTCCCTCGCCTTCATCCTTCTTATCATCCATAGAGATCATACCTTTTTGACTCCCCAACCACAAATAGAAGCCATGACTACTCTAGAGCTCTTTCCACTTAAAGAGCCCACACCTTTAATCCCTTCTCCATTGAGAGAAGAACCATCCTCATTTAGGTCCAAACCCGCGCAGGCGTCCATCATGCCCAAAGCGATTAAACCTCTTGGTGTTCACCCCACATCTAATCTCGCCTCGTATAAAGGTGGCCCTCGACCCAAACCTACGAAGACCACTAGACCACACTGGAGGACTCCTCCTCCACCTTCCTCATTGCCCTCTATTTTGGGCCCGCATCCGTCCACTTTAATAGGAGTGCTTCCCACTCCCATCCTTCAGAAAGGCAATTTGCTTCTATTACTCTCTCAACCCATCAGACATATATCTCCCTCAAATCATCGACCAACGCCTCTTATGCCTCTAAACCCAAATTCATCAACCCCCACTGCAATAAGACATCCAGACCCGTTAGCAGGTTCTTACGCCTTGCTGTTACGGCAATTACTGCAGTCATCTCGTATCAATCTCCCGCCTCTTAGACCATATCACTCTCTCGGGCCAAAACCACCATGGTTCGATGACACTCGCATTTATGCGTATCATTGCATGCCTGGGCATGACATTAAGCATTGTTGTGCCCTCAAGGTTGCTATTCGCCAATGTCTTGGGAATGACACCCTTCTTCTCGACCACGTTATCAACAAACCTTCAACACCGACCCACTCATCAACTCTCAGATCAAGACCATCTTGGTTTGACAACTCTAAATTCTGTCATTATCATCACACTCTGAGACATGACACTGAGCGTTGTTGCGCTCTTAAAGCTGTCATTCGTCAACAACAGAGAAAGGACACCCTTCTCACCAAGGATCCTCTTGACCACCTCTTCGACAAAACATCAACCCCGACTCATGCCTCTCCAACCTCATCACCTAAATCAGGATCCCCACGCTAGACTGTGGTCCCTTTGCCACCTTTGACCCCCTTATTTGACATTAATACCATCCATCTAACCACTAAACCTCAACCGACCTTAACCAATCTTTCAAACATTCTCCCTACCCGCTGGGGGAATTCATCCTTCATCCAAACCTTGACCAACTGTTCAACCCAGTCTCTACCACATATCAATCACTCATTTAATCTTAAATCTCGACCAAGTGTCCATCGACCCAACCCCCGACCAATTATTCGACCAGTCTCAACCAAACTTCAACCAAATATCAATCAACCAGACCTCTCGACCAAACATTCAACCTTTTTCAACCAACCAACGACAATGTCAACCAACTTCACATCCATCAATCAACACCTGACCAATCTCGAAAGAGGCAAATTGGGGCAAGTTTGCTCCTAATTGACTTGGACCTTATCATAACATATAAGCACGGCCCAGGGACTTATTAGACCTTGAACCCCTTTTTATGTCTTGCGTCTTTGACCATTTCTACTGTTAGTCGAGTGCTCGATCACTTGATGTTTTACTTGAGCTCATCCCTTGAGCAACCCCTTGTCATTGTCATTCCTTTTCCTATCAACCCTGCTTCCTAACACTTGTCAACCCTTTTTTGTCAAGCAGTAATGCTTTGTCCTAATAAAAGGGAACCCTTAAACCTCTACAGGCTCGTCCATGGCTAAACTTCAGTCAACAATTATATCAAAAATAATATATCATATCAGGTCATAAAACACTCTAAATGTAGACTGCTCCCTCGAAGGACAGCTACATAATTATTGTATTACTAGACTAATCCCTTGAAGGACAGCTAGGCCAACTTATCAAACATTTAAAGTAAAGTATAGACCACTCCCTCGAAGGATGGCTCTGACTAATTATTGCTACAGACAGCACCTACTTTTGAAGCTTCCCGCATTGATCAGCTTCACAACATGACCACCAAGCAAACAACATCATTATGTGGACTTCCCGCATTGATCAGTCTGCCAAAAAAAAAAAAAAGAGACTGACACGCTATCAAGTCATGGACACGCCTATAGTCGTTCTTGGGTCACCTATAAAAGGGGCAAGGTTCTTCCTGCCACCAAAAAAGGGTTACCCCATCCTCTCGTATCACATAACTCATCCTATCACCCTAACACACTCAAGGGACTTCGAGCTCACTTAACGTCAAGTGATTCGACTATTTCTCTAGCACAACACTGGTCAACGATGTAATGCATGAACGGGGATTTTGTTCTAATAACCCCTATCTATGCTCCCCTTCTGGTCCTTGTCAATGAAAGAGCATTTTGCCTTTCACTTTTTCTCTACACTTTGGTCACATTTAACCACATCAATTGTCGACTCAAACCAAGCTATTTCTCATCCTCATGGCATCAGACATCATCCTCGTCCATTTCACATAGTTTCTATGAACACCAGTACACATGGAAACTATCGACCAGACCCAATTTATGTTAAGCATAAACCAATACTTGTTGAAGCATAAATAGACCTTCATTCATTTTTAGCATACATCCATCACGACTATGGAAACTTTCTAGGGATGAAAGACTCTCGACCAATTCTACAAAATACATCATCTTATCCTCATCTTCCCCTCATCATTTTGACACTTGACCACATCCAATCATCGACCAATCTTCTCAACAAGTCCGAACTACATTGGTCTGAGGCCCTATGACTAGGGCTATGTAGGCAGCACTCAGATAACACATCCTCTGAGGTTAGCTCGACCACCCCCGTTTGTTCATCTCTTCGATGGACAAACCTTCTCTTTTGTGACTTTGATCACGACCAACTTCATCAACTCTGACCAAGACCAATCATTTTCTTTGACCATTCCTCCCTTTTAGGGAGAACTACATTGGCATGAGGCCCTTCACATAAGGGCTATGTAGGCAGCACTCAGATCACATGACATTTTCTAAGGTTAGCTCAGCCACATCCTTTCGTCCATCCATCCCCTTGACCAATGACCATTGGAGATCATGCGTATCTCCTTCGACCTTCGACTACTTCCAAGCCAATGTTGCCTTGGTTGTTTTTGCATGTGTGCTACCTCATGGATGGTTAGCAGAATTGTCCGTAGACTATTTTGACCCTTCGCAAGTATAGGATCGCAAGCCAGTTGATCCCTACTACTTGTGGCTTTTTCGTGTTTCTAGGAGCACTTCCTAAGCCTGGGATACCTGGAACACGATGACCATTTGGAGCTTCAGCTTAGATTGAGTGACCCGATCAGCAGACGACTAAATGCTGGGGCCCGATTACTTTGATTTTAGCACTCCTCGACACTTTTGACTGCGACCATTTGACCTACCTATCTCGTGATGTGGTATACACGCAATCACGACTTTTGCAGCGTTTTCACTCACTTTTCATCTTTCTCATCCACCTTTTGTCAAATCAGCACCCGACATCAGGTTACCTTCCCTCGACTCCCGCTTTGAGGGGGAATACCTCATCCATACCTCAGGGCAATCCACATCATCCCACACCTGGGGCAACTACCTCCTATTTTTGTCTTGCAGTTTGTTCAGAACAACCAACAAGACAAAAAGGGGCAAATGTAGACACCTAAAAAGTGTCTAACCCTTGGTCTTCCTCTCTCCCCTTGGTCCCTTGCCACTTCGACTATCCCTAACCTACCTAGGTCTTATTAATTAAAAATCATCATCTATTTTTAATTAAATAAGTCCATTTTCCCTCTCCTTGCCACCTCGCCACCCTAGGATACCCTCCTTAGATCCCCTTCATTCCCCACATGGCCATTTAATGCCTAAGACTCCCATTCCAACCTCTTCACTCGCCCAATTAACCCCCATTGACCGTTTCATCCTCGCATTCATTTGACCCGGCGGTTGGGAAACGGATTAAAGGCTATTTTTAGCCTTTTTTCGGCCTTTTAACCACTGATGTCGGTCAACCGTCGACCGACATCGGTGATATTGCCAGCGTCGGCACCTTTCATAACGGCTTCTTCACCGTTATCTCCTCCTCTTCCCTCTCGACGTCTCTCTTTGGCATCTTGACTCTTGAATCTTTGCATCAGACCCTTGTATCCGTCTTTTTCACTTGACCTCTCTGCCAATCAATCAGATTCTCTCCCTCAGGTACACAACAAGCTTCTACAAGTGAACAACAGGGATTCTCCATCAGCAACAGGTCTTCACATCTGGCATCACCAGCAACAGGACACTAACCTACACCATTTTCTTCAGCAGGGCACAAGTAAGTACTCTGTTTGTGTTTTCATTATGCTTTCTAGTCATCTGCTTTCAAACTAGATTCAGCACTTCCTTTCCCCAACCCAGACTGCTAACCAAACCAGGCAGACCCAGATTCCTATCTCCCTAATTGGCCTCCTTTATCTCTCTGTCCCTTTTCAACATTTTGTCCATTATCCTAGACCTCTGCATAGACCTTCAACTAAAACCAGAATCTCCCAGACCATTTTATACGTCCACAGACCCGTCCACAGACCAAGCCCAGACCAGACTCTGTCCAGACTCGACCAGACCCTGCCTAAATCTCGTCCAAGTCTATTGCCCAGACTGACGCCGGTCACTTCCTCCACCGACGTCGACAGAATAATCGACGTCGGCAGACCTTGACCACCGACGCCGGTAGAACCACCGACGCCGGCGACTGTAACCAGGCTGATAGCTTCTTCCAAGTAAGCCTTTACTTTCTTTTCTCTTTCAGTTTGCTATCATTTCAGTCTATTTTAGCATTCTGTCATTTATCAGTCATTTATCTTTTATCAAAATAGTGGGTTGACCTCCCTTAAGGAAGTTCTCATACTTCTGGGAACAAGCTTTCGCTTGGCAACCCACCATCTATCCATCTAACGCCTTTTTGTCCAAGTTTTCTTCTTTACAGGTGTCATTCCTCCACAGCCAAAGAGGGGTGCTCACAAACGTCTGGATTACGGTGCGCAATCTTTATCCAAGTACTTCTAGCCTTGTCCATTTCTTTAGTTTCTTTATTCATCTTTTGAATGTAGAAAGCGAATTAGCGATAGAAACATTCTGGCACGCCCGGTGGGACCTTAGGTTCTTCCTCGGGTTCCTCTTCCTTTCATTCATTTAGGAGCATTAGGTTTTTACCTTTTCTCCTCCTTCTTTTCTTCTCAATGACACTATAAGCAGGACTAAAACGAATCTTTCTTCCTTGCATTCTAGACTAGTCTAAACGTCATACTCTCAACCCTTTCTCAAACTTGTCTTCATAACAAATCTCACATTTCGACTTGGGCTTAAAACATATCACACTTTCATTTCTGCTTGTGCTTGCATTAGTCCACATCTAGTAACTTAAATCCGCATATTGAATAAATCGTAGACACTTGATGTTACACTACCAGACCACATGCACTAAAACAAACATAAAACTTACCTGAGACAAGGCCCGACTAGGATTTCATCCCCCAGCGGATACCTTACCCGTCCCGGTGACCCTACTTGGATTTCATCACCAAGGGGGAAGCCCACTCTGTTCTCTAGCGGAGGATAAACTCTAGGCGAGGTATATCTTGGCTAAGCGAGACCAGCTAACCACTGGAATCGTGAAGTGAGGGGAGCTTGCTCCTTAGCACCAGGCCACGTACCAGACCTAACACAGATTTTTGAGCACCTAAAACAAGACCCGAAACCAGCTCTAGACTGCCTCTTCTAGGACCTTTCCTACAGCCAATCTCCCCAAACATTCATCTAAGGCATAAGCCACAACTTTTAAAGTTAATTCCTAGGATTTTATCGCTTAAGCTTGTCTGTCTCTCTCTGTTTTTCTCTTCTCATCTCTTTGTTTGAGTGAGTGAGGACGCTTTCTTCATTGTTTTTCCAAGAATCTTTAAATCTTTTAGTTTTCTGGAAAACACAGTCACCGGCATCGGTTTTACCACCGACGTCGGTTTCCTTTTCTTGCCAGCATCGGTTATCTGACCGACGTTGGCCATTTTACCTCACTGACATCGGTTTTTAAACCGACGTCGGTCACTGTCCATTTTCTTTTTTTTCACAAACAGCAACTTAAAACCTGTCCCTTCTCTATCAAAAACCACATTCTGGTTTTCTGAGACTGCAAGAACACAGTTTTTGGAACCAGGACTCTCTTCTTAACCACTTTAGCCAACAACCGCTTCTGTCTATCCCGTCCCTAACCAGTCCTATCATGGAGTTCCACTCGGAGACTGAAAGAACTCCTATAGGACCGACCCCAACTCAAATTCCCATCATCCCTGAAGGGGACCAAGATTTTGAGAGATTCTTGGACCTCAATACCGCCACCCTCCAAAACTATCTCGCGAGAAACCCAATGCGAGACCTTTCGGGTGACGTAGCGACGACATCCACACCATTCGCCACCCAACCCTTTATGACTCAACCTTTCACCTCAACTATTAACCCAACCATGGCCAATACGCAAAGTTTGGCCTCCCCATCTATTTTTAGACCGACCTTCATCGGGGTTTCATTACGCCCTCAACCACCTACAATTCAACCAAGTTCTACATCATATCAGAACTTGATTGTCTCGACCCCTCATACTCTTGCGCCCACAAATGTAGGAGTGCCAACCTATCTTTCTACCAGTGCTACCATTCAACCACCTTTGGCGATGCCCAGTCAACTTATACCTTCGACCTTCATAACTCAACCACCTTTGGTCTCCACTTCTGTCTCTGCGACTAGTCGTCCGTACGTTGCACCCTCACTGGTACAACCGACTATGTCGTACGCCTCTTCTAGCCTCTTTCAAGCACCTTACAACCTAGGGGGCACTTCATCCACCAATCTGTCAGCAGACATCATTAAGATGCTGATGGATAAAATGTCCAGTCTCGAAGCCTCCATTTTCGGTTCAAGCAATACCTTGTCATATGAGCAAATTTGCAATGAGCCCATCCATCCTTCCATCCCTATACGACCATACCCTAACCATTGGGAGCTTCCTAAATTCACTCACTTTCAGAGTAAGGAAGACCCACAACAACATCTACGGGCATTTAGACATGCCTGTTATCTTATTGCCCATGACGATGCGTTGCTTTTACGCACGTTTCCTATGTCGCTTTCTGGCCCAGCCCTTGACTGGTATAGTTCTCTTGCCAGACACTCTATCTTTTCATTCATTCAACTTGCCCAACTATTTCTTGACCATTTCTCAATCAACATCACCAAACAAGTCTCAATCACAGACCTTTACTCCATTAGGCAATTTGACGACGAATCAATAGTCGATTTTGTCACCCGTTGGAGAGGCTTGATTAACCAACTCTCCTTCTCCTTGCCTCAACCCGAGCTCATTGAGCTCTTTTCCCGAGCATGTGCCAGTCACATCTCATCCACCTTGCGGGTTCAAACATTCCACACTTTTGACAAGGCCTTCACCATGGCCTGAAAGCTTGAACTCCGTGCCATTGAAGAAGATAAGGTCAAATTGTGTAACACTAACACAAGAACCAATGACCATTCTTCTTCCAGACCTTCTTCTACCCACTCTCAATCCAAGGGGTTGGCAAACACTGTCATCTTTAGACCATCATCTTCAATAATAACAAACCAACCAACATCTTCAACATTAGACTACGTCAATAAACATTTTCAACGTCAATCCATATAGCGTCAATTCACTCCAATTGGAGAGTCATATGCCTCTGTCTTGGATAAACTCGTCAAGCAGGGGGTCCTCAATCTCCCTTCAATCCGACCACATCAATTCGACCCCTCAACACCTATCCCTGTATGGTACAGGGAAACCACTTTTGCAACTATCACCGTGTCAAAGGCCATGACACAGATCACTGTCAAACTTTCAAAAACATCGTCCAGGACATGCTAGACAAGAGGGATCTCATCTTGGATAACCCGAACGCACCACCCAACCAAAACCTCGACATCTTCAAACAACCTTTTCCTAATCACCCGCCTACTCAACACAACGTCCAAACCATGACCAATGACCCTCAAGACCATGATATACACACGGTCGACACTCTCTTTTCTCTTATCCCTGACCAACCTCTTTCACAAGTGGAAGACCCTTCTTCCCCTATACCTCCTCCACATGGTGAAGAACTTTCTTCTCCTACTTGGCCTCCATCGACTTCTCCCATATTGGAGGACGCTTTGACCACATCAACACCAGCTGCCTCGCCTTCATCCTTCTTATCATCCATAGATGATCATACCTTTTTGACTCCCCAACCACACACAGAAGCCATGACTACTCCAGAGCTCTTTCCACTTAAAGAGCCCACACCTTTAATCCCTTCTCCATTGAGAGAAGAACCGCCCTCATTTAAGTCCAAACCCGTGCAGGCGTCCATCATGCCCAAAGCGATTAAACCTCTTGGTGTTCACCCCACATCTAATCTCGCCTCGTATAAAGGTGGCCCTCGACCCAAACCTACGAAGACCACTAGACCACACCGGAGGACTCCTCCTCCACCTTCATCATTGCCCTCTATTTTGGGCCCGCATCCGTCCACTTTAATAGGAGTGTTTCCCACTCCCATCCTTCAGAAAGGCAATTTGCTTCTATTACTCTCTCAACCCATCAGACATATATCTCCCTCAAATCATCGACCAACGCCTCTTACGCCTCTAAACCCAAATTCATCAACCCCCACTGCAATAAGACATCCAGACCCGTTAGCAGGTTCTTACGCCTTGCTGTTACGGCAATTACTGCAGTCATCTCGTATCAATCTCCCGCCTCTTAGACCATATCACTCTCTCAGGCCAAAACCACCATGGTTCGATGACCCTCGCATTTGTGCGTATCATCGCATGCCTGGGCACAACATTAAGCATTGTTGTGCCCTCAAGGTTGCTATTCGCCAATGTCTTGGGAATGACACCCTTCTTCTTGACCACGTTATCAACAAACCTTCAACACCGACCCACTCATCAACTCTCGGATCAGGACCATCTTGGTTCGACAACTCTAAATTTTATCATTATCATCACACTCTGGGACATGACACTGAGTGTTGTTGCGCTCTTAAAGCTGTCATTCGTTAACAATAGAGAAAGGACACCCTTCTCACCAAGGATCCTCTTGACCACCTCTTCAACAAAACATCAACCCCGACTCATGCCTCTCTAACCTCATCACCTAAATCAGGATCCCCACGCCAGACTGTGGTCCCTTTGCCACCTTTGACCCCCTTATTCGACATTAATACCATCCATTTGACCACTAAACCTCAACCGACCTTAACCAATCTTTCAAACATTCTCCCTACCTGCTGGGGGAATTCATCCTTCATCCAAACCTCGACCAACTATTCAACCCAGTCTCTACCACATATCAATCACTCATTTAATCTTAAATCTCGACCAAGTGTCCATCGACCCAACCCCCGACCAATTATTCGACTAGTCTCAACCAAACTTCAACCAAATATCAATCAACCAGACCTCTCGACCAAACATTCAACCTTTTTCAACCAACCAACGACAATGTCAACCAACTTCACATCCATCAATCAACACCTGACCAATCTCGAAAGAGGCAAATTGGGGCAAGTTTGCTCCTAATTGACTTGGACCTTATCATAACATACAAGCACGGCCCAGGGACTTATTAGACCTTGAACCCCTTTTTATGTCTTGCGTCTTCGACCATTTCTACTATTAGTCGAGTGCTCGATCACTTGACGTTTTACTTGAGCTCATCCCTTGAGCAACCCCTTGTCATTGTCATTCCTTTTCCTATCAACCCTGCTTCCTAACACTTGTCAACCCTTTTTTGTCAAGAAGTAATGCTTTGTCCTAATAAAAGGGAACCCTTAAACCTCTACAAGCTCGTCCATGGCTAAACTTCAGTCAACAATTATATCAAAAATAATATATCATATCAGGTCATAAAACACTCTAAATGTAGACTGCTCCCTCGAAGGACAG
The DNA here is from genome assembly GCA_037957365.1 of Torreya grandis. Classification (NCBI taxonomy): domain Eukaryota; kingdom Viridiplantae; phylum Streptophyta; class Pinopsida; order Cupressales; family Taxaceae; genus Torreya; species Torreya grandis. The sequence continues at coordinate 2,440,792 of JARHVA010001128.1, forward strand.
CTACATAATTGCTGTATTACTAGATTGATCCCTTGAAGGACAGCTAGGCCAACTTATCAAACATTTAAAGTAAAGTATAGACCACTCCCTCGAAGGATGGCTATGACTAATTATTGCTACAGATAGCACCTACTTTTGAAGCTTCCCGCATTGATCAGCTTCACAACATGACCACCAAGCAAACAACATCATTATGTGGACTTCCCGCATTGATCAGTCTGCCAAAAAAAAAAAAAGACTGACACGCTATCAAGTCATGGACATGCCTATAGTCGTTCTTGGGTCACCTATAAAAGGGGCAAGGTTCTTCCTGCCACCAAAAAAGGGTTACCCCATCCTCTCTTATCACATAACTCATCCTATCACCCTAACACACTCAAGGGACTTCGAGCTCACTTAACGTCAAGTGATTCGACTATTTCTCTAGCACAACACTGGTCAATGACGTAATGCATGAACGGGGCTTTTGTTCTAATAACCCCTATCTATGCTCCCCTTCTGGTCCTTGTCAATGAAAGAGCATTTTGCCTTTCACTTTTTCTCTACACTTTGGTCACATTTAACCACATCAATTGTCGACTCAAACCAAGCTATTTCTCATCCTCATGGCATCAGACATCATCCTCATCCATTTCACATAGTTTCTATGAACACCAGTACACATGGAAACTATCGACCAAACCCAATTTATGTTAAGCATAAACCAATACTTGCTGAAGCATAAATAGACCTTCATTCATTTTTAGCATACATCCATCACGACTATGGAAACTTGCTAGGGATGAAAGACTCTCGACCAATTCTACAGAATACATCATCTTATCCTCATCTTCCCCTCATCATTTCGACACTTGACCACATCCAATCATCGACCAATCTTCTCAACAAGTCTAAACTACATTGGTCTGAGGCCCTATGACTAGGGCTATGTAGGCAGCACTCAGATAACACATCCTCTGAGGTTAGCTCGACCACCCCCGTTTGTTCAGCTCTTCGATGGACAAACCTTCTCTTTTGTGACTTTGATCACGACCAACTTCATCAACTCTAACCAAGACCAATCATTTTCTTTGACCATTCCTCCCTTTTAGGGAGAACTACATTGGCCTGAGGCCCTTCACACAAGGGCTATGTAGGTAGCACTCAGATCACATGACGTTTTCTGAGGTTAGCTCAGCCACATCCTTTCGTCCATCCATCCCCTTGACCAATGACCATTGGAGATCATGCGTATCTCCTTCGACCTTCGACTACTTCCAAGCCAATGTTGCCTTGATTGTTTTTGCGTGTGTGCTACCTCATGGATGGTTAGTAGAATTGTTTGCAGACTATTTTGACCCTTCACAAGTATAGGATCGCAAGCCAGTTGATCCCTACTACTTGTGGCTTTTTCGTGTTTCTGGGAGCACTTCCTGAGCCTAGGATACCTGGAACACGATGACCATTTGGAGCTTCAACTTAGATTGAGTGACCCGATCAGCAGACGACTAAATGCTGGGGCCCGATTACTTTGATTTTAGCACTCCTCGACCCTTTTGACTGCGACCATTTGACCTACCTATCTCGTGACGTGGTATACGTGCAATCATGACTTTTGGAGCGTTTTCACTCACTTTTCATCTTTCTCATCCACCTTTTGTCAAATCAGCACCAGACATCAGGTTACCTTCCCTTGACTCCCGCTTTGAGGGGGAATACCTCATCCATACCTCGGGGCAATCCACATCATCCCAAACCTGGGGCAACTACCTCCTGTTTTTGTCTTGCAGTTCATTCAGAATGACCAACAAGACAAAAAGGGGCAAATGTAGACACCTAAAAAGTGTCTAACCCTTGGTCTTCCTCTCTCCCCTTGGTCCCTTGCCACTTCAACTATCCCTAACCTACCTAGGTCTTATTAATTAAAAATAATCATCTATTTTTAATTAAATAAGTCCATTTTCCCTCTCCTTGCCACCTCGCCACCCTAGGATACCCTCCTTGGATCCCCTTCATTCCCCACATGGCCATTTAATGCCTAAGACTCCCATTCCAACCTCTTCACTCACCCAATTAACCCCCATCGACCGTTTCATCCTCGCATTCATTTGACCTGGCTATTGGGAAATGGATTAAAGGCTATTTTTAGCCTTTTTCTAGCCTTTTAATCACTGACGTCGGTCAACCGTCGACCGACGTCGGTGATATTGCCAGCGTCGGCACCTTTCATAACAGCTTCTTCACCGTTATCTCCTCCTCTTCACTCTCGGCATCTCTCTCTGGCATCCCGACTCTTGAATCTTTGCATCAGACCCTTGTATCCATCTTTTTCACTTGACCTCTCTGCCAATCAATCAGAGTCTCTCCCTCAGGTAGACAGCAAGATTTTGCAAGTGAACAACAGGGATTCTCCATCAGCAACAGGTCTTCACATCTGGCATCACCAGCAACAGGACACTAACCTACACCATTTTCTTCAGCAGGGCACAAGTAAGTACTCTGTTTGTGTTTTCATTATGCTTTCTAGTCATCTGCTTTCAAACTAGATTCAGCACTTCCTTTCCCCAACCCAGACTGCTAACCAAACCAAGCAGACCCGGATTCCTATCTCCCTGATTGGCCTCCTTTATCTCTCTGTCCCTTTTCAACATTTTGTCCATTATCCTAGACCTCTGCACAGACCTTCAACTAAAACCAGACTCTCCCAGACCATTTTGTACGTCCACAGACCCATCCACAGACCAAGCCCAGACCAGACTCTGTCCAGACTCGACCAGACCCTGCCTAAATCCCATCCAAGTCTATTGCCCAGACCGACGCCGGTCACTTCCTCCACCGACGTCGGCAGAATAATCGATGTCGGCAGACCTTGACCATCGACGCCGGTAGAACCACCGATGCCGACGACTGCAACCAGGCCGACAGCTTCTTCCAGGTAAGCCTTTGCTTTCTTTTCTCTTTTAGTTTGCTATCATTTCAGTCTATTTTAGCATTCTGTCATTTATCAGTCATTTATCTTTTATCAAAATAGTGGGTTGACCTCCCTTAAGGAAGTTCTCATACTTCTGGGAACAAGCTTTCGCTTGGCAACCCACCATCTATCCATCTAACGCCTTTTTGTCCAAGTTTTCTTCTTTTCAGGTGTCATTCCTCCACAGCCAAAGAGGGGTGCTCACAAACGTCTGGATTACGGTGCGCAATCTTTATCCAGGTACTTCTAGCCTTGTCCATTTCTTTAGTTTCTTTATTCATCTTTTGAATGTAGAAAGCGAATTAGCGATAGAAACACACACATACAAAGAAATAAATTATATTAAAAACTTTGAGTCTTGATTGCCTCTTTATTCTCCCTCTTAGGTTGTTTTGTTATCATCCTTGGCTATTTTCTTAACTAGCTGACTTCTAGCTACCTTTTCTTCTTGTCACTAGTTTCTATGAGATGACACTAAACTATTTTATTGATTCTTATGAAGATTATCTATCTTGATTCTTCCACAACTATCATACTACCTTATAATATCAAACTTTTCTCAACTATATCTCTTTCCATATCTAAATCTCTTTTATTAACCTCTTCTCTCTACATCTTGTGGAATTTACCTTTCTCTAAGCCCTTCATCATCTTTTCTCTCTCAGCAAGTCTATTTCACCTTACTCTCTTTTTGATACCTCACCTAGGCTTATTATCTCTACACTTAATCTTTTGGTATCATCTTTAGTCCTTGTCTTAGAATCTCTCTTGAGCTTCTACCAACTCTATCTTCTTCACTTATCAACCTCACTAGGTTGTAAAGCTTACCACTCAATCTCTTTTACCTTTTCTTAACCTTATTTACTCTCTCTCTCTCTCTTGTCAATGTCCTTTAATATTTCTAACCCTTTCACTATTCACCTACAAATTACAACCTTCATATACAAATTTATTATCTTTTAAGAGATTCCATAATCTCTAATACAAAAAATTGATGATAATCTCATACCTTTCAATTACCATCCTAGGATAATTTGAACCATACTAGTGTTCACTTACTTATATTTATTATTCAATAATAATCTACATTCTAATAGACATTTATTAATATTTTATATTCAATTACCCACTTTATTTATTCTTAAATAATATTTTATACTTTTCTTGAGACTGTTCATTGACCATTCTTAGACCTTTGTCCATTTTACATGTGCATTTCCACTATATTAGTCCTCCAAGACCAATTTATTAAAAATAATAATGAAGTTTCCTTGTTTATACCAATGCCCTAAGTTTACCTACCTTGAATCTCATTTATTTATTTTATCCTTCATAAATTTATGCCCAAAATAATCTATCTCAATCAATCTTTAAGTGGATCTTCCTAGCTGTCTGCAAATTTTGGTAGGATTATCACTTTAAATCTTTTTCAAGAAATTATTTCACCCTAAGCCTATTTTATTCACTAAAATCACTTCACAATCTATATAATATACTTCATGAAATAATTTTAGACCTTCAATGTTTTTACATAAGTTCAAGGTCAACTAATGTCCATAAAACTTGACTGAGTCCTTAATTATACTATAGTACAATGCATGTGCCTATTTGGTCTTAAAAATACATTATTATTCTTATATTATTTCAATATCTTATTGAAGGATTTATAGATATTTTATCAGAATATATATACTAATAATAAACCAATTCCTTCATTGGTTTCTTAAAGAATTGGGCTCAATTATAATATAGATCTTTTAGGTCTTGATAGGCCTAAACTACCTTTTTTAGAGGATTTGACTTAATTTAGTTAATAAGTGACTTGGATCACCTTAATAAGTCTTTTTAAATTATCATACACCAATAATAAACCTTTTTGTAGATTTTAGAACCCAAGAACAAGGACTACATAATCAATTACCTCTTCTTAGTCCTTCTAGATGACAACCTACATGCGCAATAGGGCACAATCACCTATATTTGGAATTTTATAACTCCATTTAAATTTAGGACACTTATATTAGCTCCAAAACTCATTATATACATATATTAAAAAGTTTCAATCAATTTCATTAGTTATAAATTAGGTTATGGATATTTTTGTATGAAAAACCTTATCCTAGGGTTTGACTATGCACACAGAGCCAAAGAGCTATTAATTGATTGTTCATTATATTAAAAGACTATTTTCATAATAATAAACTTGTAAAATAGTATCAAAAACCTTATCCAAATCCTATAATATCAAATTCAATCTAATACAAGGATTTACATGTAAGTTCAGACCTTTGTGTATATAATTGAGTGAAAAACTAGGATTTTGACAGTGCTTTGTCACAAAATTTCAAATCAACACCATAATACCCTTATAAAAACATAAAATTAATTTTAATAAAATTTTAAATCATAGGATAAAAATTATTACAACCAAAATCCTTTTGATTTACATGAGAAATACATCAAGACTGTACAAAGACCTTTGTAATCTTTAATGATAGATAGTCATACTCATTTCTAAAAGCCTTATCTTCATGTATAAAAATCAAAATTAATTAAATAATAATTAAAAAAAAATCAAATATCATAATATTACTCATTTATGAGTCCATTTAATCACCATAATATTCTTCATATTGATTTTCACATATATATATACATTATAATCCTATAGACTGTCAACACACATGTTTAAATTTCATATTCAATAATATATACATTAAATACTCTTAAAATACTCTATGATTCAATATTATACTTTTTTATTTACATTATTGGACCCTTATTTTATTTTTATTAATTATATCAATAGATACAAGTTTAGTTTGGTCTTAATTTAAGACCAAGATTCACTCATCATCCCTTATCTCTATCCTTTCAATGTATAACTAGCTTCTAGATGGGGATTGAGATAACATTTACATTTAAAATAAGTTAAAATACCTTTAAAACATTTAATTATACCTATTAATACCATTCTTAATGGTTCAAACCCTTTACAACTTATCTCAATCCTTACAAAACTTCATAAGCAATTCAAAATTTCAAATTCTTCATTTTGTAGGGAAACTCTAATAAGAATTCCAAAACTTATTATAAATAATATAAGCCCTCATAAACCTCACAAAAATATGATCATGTATAGTTTATGTTATTTACATAATAGAATTAAATTTATCCCAATGTTCCTACATCATTGGTTCTTTATTTGACCTTTATCAAGGCACTATTATCTATGTTTTCTCTTTCTTATAATTAGGATTCGTGCTTAACTTATTGTTGTCCTAGCATTTGGTAATTTCAAATTGAATACTCCCTATAAAATCCATAACATTCCTCACACTTAAAACTTTATTTTTCCTATCCATTTCATGCCTTATTCTTATTATAATGAATGTATTATTAAACAAACTTGTGTGATTAGTAATGCTAGTTGTGTAGATGAGTAATGTGTTTTTGGAATAAATTATTATGATTATTATTATTATTATGGTTATTATAATTAATTAAAATATATAAAATTGGTATATTATTTATGGCTATAGTTAATATCTAAATAAACAAATTAATTCCAAAATAAAAGGCCTTAGTTCCCACACTTTTTCTTACAATAGGAAGATAATAATTAATTGACCAATGAATTATTTAATATTTCTATTGTCATGCATACTAATTAAAATTCAATATCACCATGTGTAAATTATATTACATTTGTATGCTCATAATGTATTAACTTTCAATAACAAGTCTACATGTAATGATACTTATAGTAACATGGGAAATGTGGGCATGTTATTTACTCAAGTAGAATATGATACTAGTTATGCTTTGGAAATTAATTGTTATTTTCCCCCCTTTTATAGTAATAACAAATGATGTATAATAAATTAATGTTTATTTTCCTTCTCTAGAAATGTCAAATGATGAAAAATAAATTGATATTTATTTTCCCTACTTATAAATTCTAAATACCACTAAGTCTAATGTTTCTCTGTCCTCTCTTGAAATTAATTATGACAATATCCCTTCTTTTCTTGAAAATAAATTTAAAAACATCTCTTTTCATAAATCTTCTATCAAGACATAATGTGATACAATTTATACTATTTCTTTTATTATTAATATTATTATCGGTAAAAAGGGGTTTGAAACAGGAGCCCTTCCCCTTACATGAAACCAGAAGACATGGCCTAGATGCCAAATATAAAAATAGATTATATTCAAACCCAACCTCAAGATGATAGAAAAATAATAGGAACACAATAAAATAACACAAAGAAAATAAACCATAACTTAGTCAATCATTTTTTATTTTTTTTAAATGTGTTATCTTAGTTTCTCATAATTATCTTAAAATCCTTTAAAATTTTGAGAAAAATATTAGGGCTATATCTCTGCTTCTATCTCATTAGTTTTTCCCTTAATTCTTTGTTTACTCTTTATACTCTTTCTTTACAAACACAATGTGATGAGAATTCCATTTTACATAATGATTCTAAATTATGAAATCATGTTTCCCTATATTAGGATTATAATCAATATAATAATATTGGTGATGAATATATTGTACCTATTTTTAAAGTTATAGTGAGTTAAAAATATGAATGAATATTTCCAAACCACTAATATTCCTGGTAGCTAAATCATTTCTATAATGATGTCACAGGTGACTTCCAAGAGAAATTACTTTATCTTACTATACAATAAAGATCATGTAAGGTTACTATGAATAAAACTTTCATCATGGGATGACCTATCACATGGTTTAAATTTGATTCTAATTACCCTAAAGGATTTGTTATGCCTAAATTCCAATTATTTGATAGTCATAGATATCCTAGTAGTCACCTAACTATTGTATACACTTTATTTTGATAAGTACCCAAATGAGAAGAAAATTATATTAAGGACATTCTAAAAAATTCCAAAAGGAGTAGTTTTAGATTGGTTCTATAGTCTCCATAGTTGCTCTTTCCTTATTTTAAAAAGCTAGAAGAGGTATTCTTATCCAAATTTAATAAGCAAAATGTTACTAAGTTCATATTGGAACATCTAAAAAATCTAAAGCAAGATCACGATGAGATAATTTAATATCATATTTTATGGTTTAAGATTACATCACATCATTTAATGTATCAACCCTCATAATTTGAAAAATAGTTTATCTTTAACAAGGATATTATGTCTCCACTTCATGAAAGATCACTTTTAAATTATTGTCCTTCTTTTGACATACTTTATATGATTTTTTTAAAATATGCCTTTGATCTCAATTATGAGTCACATAAGGAAACAAGTTTAAATTATTATATACCACATTCACCTAAGAATAAAATTCCTAATAATTAAGTAGATTAAAATGTTTCATCTTCTAAAATAAATAGTCCAATTAAGATCCCTAACAAAAGGAAAGAATCAGTGGATATGGGTTACAAATAAATAACTAACAAGAAGGAACCTATTACAAATAATAATAAACCATTGAAGCTTGATGGATTCAAGGATAGACCAAGTGATATTTTACAAACATTACTTGATAAGAAGTTAATAAATTTTCCTCCTAACTACTATCACCCTCCCCATCACATTGAATGAGTGGGGACAAGATCATTTTACAACTATAATCATATTAATGAACACAAAGATAAAAAAATTGATATGCATTGTAATAAGATATTGAACAAATTTTTATGAAGGGGTTATTTCATTCTAAAAAATTGACACTAGGTCAACAAGGTCCCCTTATCTGTATTCTTCTACCACTCATCTGATGAAGACTAATATATCCTAGGACATTTGTATAAAGGAGCCAATGGTCCATCAAACTTATAATAAATATGTTATGATAATAATATTTTATTTTATTTCACATTATATAAGGATCAATATTTCCAAGGATATTCCACTTAAGGTGCCAATGGCCAATCCTATATTATAGGTGAACATAGAGAAGGAATCATTATTTTTATCACAATAAAAAATGTAATATGTTCATAATTGGATTTATTAATAGTTTGGGATACAATGAGTGATATTTACACCATAAAAATGGGAATGGAATAATCCATATTATTGTTCTAATGTATTTGGGACCTAATATAATTGACATGGTATTACATGTACACAGGGATATTGCATAAGAAAATGTCACATTGGGATGATCATGCTATAATATATGGGAGAATATTTTGATAACATTAATATGATTATCTATTTTACTTTCCAAGGAGGTTTCCTTATCTATCATAATTATAAAGTAATCATAAATTAAAAATGTAGTTACACCATTTCCAATTCTAGTGTGGGTACCAAAATTAAAGCAAACTTTTCATGTTCAAGGGTTAAAGCAAGCAAAAAAATTTACGTAAAAAATGAAAAAAATAAACCATTTATATTTGTTGTGAAAGATATTAATTAACTAGATTCACATGATTATAGTTAATTTTTGTTCATGAGTGGTTGTTCAAATAACTATTTTAGACCACAAATAATTCATTATGATGGCTCAAGAGGTTATGTATGTACATACATGTGTTTTGCCTAAATGTCATACCACTATATGCATTTCAATATAAAAACATGTAAAATCATTTCTTGAACCACCCCCATCACCACCATAAAATTTTGTTACACATATTGAGTAGTATTCTCAAAATACATTTTATACACCTATTCAGGGTCACTCTACAAAGTAAATTACTACACCTATCCATGATTGTGTTACTAAAATAGTTACCCCACATGTATTAATTCATTATATGTATTCATTTATAAAACCTACTTAGATTCATTATATGCACAAATTTAGATGATAACCATGGAATTATTATAAGTAATTAGTATTGCAACCCCATTACATCAAAGGGTCATTTAGGATTTATAACAGCTAGTATTCACTCCATATCCTAGAATTTAGTCAATGATAGTTCAACATATTCCACAATGAACATAGGTATAATATTATCCTAGCATATAAAAAAATCACCAAATATGTTACGTTCTCTAGTTACTAATCATATATAAGACACCTTTAGTGACAATCAAAAGGGTTATATCATAACACAATATCATTTTTTAGATTCAGATTCAGATTCGCATCTAGTTATAATTCATGTCACTAGTTCCCATAAGTTTACCCTTATCATGTTTGATATTATTCCTCCCCATGGATATCCCTTAGATTGACTGATTTTTTAACATATCCTATAAAACATATTCAAAAAGTATAAAAAATACAAAATAACTGAAATTATGTAAAAATCCAAAAAATAAAAAAATAGGGACCTAAACATGACATGATTGTTATATACCTTTTTTATATATGTTATTTATCACATGTTTTGTATATTACATATCATTTCTATATACATATGAATTTTATAGGGTATATTAGTGTATGCAAGGCATGCAAATACCTATGATACATGGATGCATAGATGTTGGACCTTTCATATACCCAAGGGCAATGCCAATGTTAGGAAGATATTCTACCATATATTACACTATTATCAATTATATCTTTATATGGTCCCATTTACCATGTTGATATACTTTTATTATTATACATGACTTGATATTAATTATGATTTATATAGTGTTACTTAGACATGTTACTTTGTTGTGTTGTGACATTTAAATATTTAGATGGTGTAGCCTAATTTACATATTCTATGATTATTTTTTTATATAATATTAGTCATACACTCCTTAAAAATACTAATCAAGGATCTACGCTTCATTTATATACTTTCCTTCTATCAAAAGGCTAACACTCACCTTCTCATTATGCCTAAATGCATATATTATGTTCTAAACCTATAATTATGATGACTAAGATCACCTATAAAATAAATAAAACTTAAAATATGATTTATATCCTTTACTATTAGTTATATACCTTCAAAAAAATTCTAATTTGTTGGACACTATCATTCACATATAAACACTAGCATCGATTCCAATGCCCAAATTCCTTATCCAGTGTTCATACCTCAAAATTCATCCTAATTTCACATATTTCAAAACATATGGGTCAACCTATTCATATTATCTAACCCTTATGTGAGATATTTTTCAAATTTGTCATATAAGTACAAATCAAATCCTACTCATTATTCATCTAGAAAATAACAAAACAAAAAAAATGTTAAACATTTGGTGAAATCAACCTCTAAGTCTTTTTATGCAGCCATTTCTTACTCTAAGGTTCTTCAACTTCCTAGGGTTTTATATATTATTTTTATCCATTTCATTATTTATTTATAAAAATATAAAATAAAGGCTTCCCCCATGAAAATATTTTTCAAGTCAAGCATAAACTTGTAAGGTATGGGATGAGATTATACAAATCTTTAACTTATAAAAATAATGATAAAGACTAATACACAAATAATAATATGCACAATATTATATTTCATTTGTTACTTTTTATAATCAAGAAAATACACATATATAGGGAAGTGTCTCTTATTATCAAGGAGGTAACCAATCCCTTATCACTCTAAACCATACAACCTCTCTGGTCTAATTATGTGAGTTGGTTGAATAACCCATTCTCACACAAAAATATGAGTTGTTACATAATAACTCATTTATACTCTTAGTAACCATATATTATTCTAAATAATATAAGCACTCACATATGATATATTATATTATCCTTGATAATATAATTATATACACTATTAATTATGTGAGCACTATAAATTTATAGCATTCACCCCCTTAATCTGAACATGGGGAGAAAATTATATTCTCAAGAAACTGAACCACCTCTTAAAAGTGTTGCTTTGACATGGTATAACTACATAAGTTATCTATTGACCCTTGTGAAGGTGTATCTATGAGCTGAATTATACATGACTATTCCCTTCCTCCTTGTGTTCCTGTGGGACATTCTCTTTCTATTTGGGTGCTTGAATTCTGAATTTCTAAGATTCAAAAGCTTAGAACTATTTGGACAACCATCTACTCCAAGTTTACCTTGAAATATTCTCTTACTCCACAAAATTGAATGTCCTAAAAATATGAATATTTCCCAAATTTTTACAAAGGTGTTTATTAATAAAAAAAATATCACACTAAAAAAATGAAACACACTACAACAAAAACTAAAGCACACTACCAAAACTCATGTCACAACATCATTACATGGCCTTGTCACTTGTGACTAATGAGATGATGTTATTTGTCCTATTTCCTCCATTTACTACATCCTCTAAATTGTCACTACTTAGTCTAATAGAATTTGAAGCTTATTTTACAATGATGGATGTCATGTACAAATGATATTATAAGCTATTTTTTTACTTTTCTCTTTCTTTTTATGTTTTTTACTATTATAATAAATATTTTAAGTATGACTCTTGATTTCGGTAACTATGAATTTCCCTTTTTCATAATAATTCCAAACACTTATTAAATTTTAATATAGCTAAAAACTATAATTAAATTTTTAATTTACTAAAAACTTATACTATGTCATTATATTAACAAATACTGTTAAATTTATTTAAACTAACCACTATTATAAATGATGCCTAAATCACCAATTATTAAATGATAGACATTAAAAAATCAAAATTTATACATGAATCTTGACCCACTAATCATGATTTATACTAAACCTAAATAATTTATGTTGTATTATAGTTGACTCTAATAACAATATTCGTTTGAATAAAAGTATGATTATATAAATACTAGAGGATATGGAAAAATTCATGTATACATAGATTTCAACTATAGGAATCCTTTCAACATTGATATTATATCATAAAAATAGAAAATATATTGAAGACATATACATGTGTCTGAGAAGTAGATAATAGGAAAGAAAAAACATTACAGATGCATTTGACAAGTGCTTAATAGAATCATTTCTACATGAGATTATAAACATAGTAAGTTTGGGCTAGATTTAACATTGATGAGAAAGATCATAATTTATGCATGCATTAAATCAAATTATTAAATATAAAATGCATTGCACAAAGCTTTCCCAACATTAATTTCACTAATCTAAGTTGATGTGATTTGTTAAAATAATTTGTGTTGATTCATGGTTTGAACTTAAATCAAGATGAAATTATGGTGAGAAATAGGTGAGCTTGGATACTAATTCAAAATGATGGATATTCTAGTGTAAATTACCCCTAAAATGATTTAAGTCTTCTGATTTAGACAAAACAAAATTCAAACCACAATGTTCCACTATCAACTTCAATGCAAACCATTGTAGGACCAAATAAAATAGAAAACTTAAAAAAAAATTGTTGAATGTAACTCTCTATAGACTAAACAATGCTTGTGAATTCTAAAAATAATTTGAGTTAGTTGATTATGAATACAATATGGTCAATGCTTTGCATAATTGATATATCTAGGTTTAGTATGGAATATTGGTCAATTTATTTTACATATGATATAGTAGAATGCATATAGATGAAAAATAATAGGTATGCTAAAAACTAAAAATTTAACATATGAAAAACATGGCTTACATATACAGTTTTAAAATGGTGCAACTCCTATCACTTATGATAACATAGTCATTAGATTTGTCCCTTGAAAACCATCAAACAACCATTTCTCTTAAAATAAACCCACTATAATACCATTTCAAGGTATGGTATGAGCTTATATAAATATTTAACTCATACAAAGAATGATAAAGACCAATACTTAGAGAATGATATGCATGTTATTATATTTCATTAATTACTTTTTATATTTAGGATAATACATAGATTTATAGGGAAGTATCTCCTATTATCAAGGAGGTAATAAATCCCTTAAAACTCTCAACCATACAACCTCTCTAGTCTACTTACGTGAGTTGGTTAAACAACCCAATCTCACAAAAATATATGATTTGTTACATAACAACTCAGTTACACTCTTAGTAACCATATATTATTATAAATAATATAATAACTTACATATGATATATTATATTATCCTTTGTAATATAATTACACACACTATTGATTATGTGATCATTATAAATTCCTAACATACCTATGAGAAATAAGAGATATATTTATAAAGTAATAGATATTGAGCACAATAAATTTCATTTGTTACTAAGTGAACAAAAATAAGCATATTTGAACATTTCATTGATCTGCCTACCCTTTGAGTTTATAATATTCATCATCCCACTCCCATTATTCACTAATGACCTATGTTTGGTTCTACGATCCATGTTTTTAGTAAACAAAAAGGTAGGTCATCACATCATGGTGATGGTCTGTTGTTCCCAAAATTTGTCACTCCTTTTTGGGACAAAATATGAACTATTTTGGTCCTACACGCCAAAATTATCTCTTCCCTTTTCAAAAATTGTTGTAAGCATTCAAATTCTTGATTATTCAAGATTTTTTAGCTAAGGGACTAGCAGGTTCAATAGGTTCAATGACTCCAACAGGCGATCTCTCTCTAAGGAATGAGTCTTCAACACTTAGGTGATTTCAAAATAGGTTCAACACCCAGGTTCAACCAAAAGGTTCATCAGCAAGCCTCAAACAAAGGAATGAACCGTTAAACCATTAAACCTTGAACCAAAATGGTTCAACAGGTTCAAAGGTTCAACGGGTTCAACGGTTCAAAGGTTTAATGAGCGGTTGGTTCAACACGGTTGGTTCAAGTGGTCAATTATATGAGTGGAACACAAGATTGAACTATTGAACCGTTGAACCAAAGTTGGTTCAATCAGGAGGTTCAAAGGAATGCCCCAAATCCCAAATGCCAAGTGCCCTTGCAGAGGGTAGTGAACCAAGGCCAAGTGCCCTTGTGGAGGGTAGTGAACCAAGGCTAACTGCCCTTATGGAGGGTAGTGAACCAAGGCCAAGTGCCCTTGCAGAGGGCAGTGAGCAAAAGTGGAAAAAGAGATTTTCTTCAAAAAAATGAACAAGGCAAAAAAGTTGGAATTCCTTCATAAAAATGAACAAGGTAAAAGACAGTAAATTCTTTCAGACAAAAAGTTTGAAGGAATTCCTTCAAACTTTTGTCTAAAGGAATTCACCCAAAATAAAAATCTTGAAGAAAAATGGACAAGGAAAAGGAAAGGTTTCCTTCAGACAAAATGTCTGAAGGAATTCCTTCAGACATTTTGTCTGAAGGAATTGGAGCCTGAAGACCACCCAAAGGACCCTGAAGGGTAGGTACCCTTACGGGGGGCTCTTAGTGACCTAAAAATGGACCTTCTCAAGGTCCACAGGGACACCTTCCCTTTGAGAATTTCCAAAGACATTAAAGCTCAATTTCTATGGACTCCATAGGATGATTTCTACAAACTCGATTCTACGGACTCTACAAGCTCAATTCTATGGACTCCACAAGCTTGATTCTATGGATTGATTTATTTGGACTCTATAGGATTATTTATATGGACTTAGTAGGCCTAATTTCTATATACTCCATAGGTTTGATTCTATGGGCTTATTTCTACAAACTCTGCAGACATATTTCTACAGACTCTTTCAAAGCTTGAGAGACTTAGAGAAAATAAAGGCTTTTAAGGAAGAAGATGAATCATTGAACCTTGAACCAAAATGACTCACAAGTTTAATGGGTTCAATAGTTCAAAGAAATCTCTAAGCAAAACAAAGAAGCAGATGATTCTAGATACTAGTTCAAGGAGAAGGTTAAAGTGGATGAACCAAGGAGGCCACCCGAACCATTAAAATAGTGAACCTTTGACATCCTTGTGGATGTCAAATTCAAGATAATGAAATATTTGTTGATTTTCAAATGTGGCATAGAATCTAAAAAAAAATCAGTGACTAGCTGAAGAAGGAGCCAAAAGAGCCAGCAAAAAGGGAAAAGATAGCCCAGGAGTTCAAGTTACGATAGAAAAGAGGGAAAGACCAGAAATATCTATGTAGGAGTTATTCCAGTAGGTGGAATAGTCTACCAAGTAGATATTTAAGCTTGTAAACATTAATGGAATAGATTTTTTTTCTCCCTTGGAGTAAAGGTGAAGTGGACAATTGTGTAGACATCAAGAAAAGGACCAAACAACCCATGCTAAGGAGAAGACATTTGAGATAAATCAACACACCACAGTTAAGGTAGCTGCCATGTTCCAGCATGGCCTTCTTTGACTAAACTAAAAATGAATTCAAAGCATTGAATGCAGCATGGGTCATTTCATGAAACAAAGTGCCAAGCCTTTTTTGGCTACTATATATTGTATTCTCTTACTTTATGTAAGGGAGATCTCTCTGTTATAGAAGAAAAACTCTACCAAAATTGAAAGGCGATTACTGAGACTTTGAGCTTAGATTGTTGATCATATTTCTTTGTTTGAATGAGAAAGTAGGTTACTTTCATACTTTGTGTTGTTATATCTTGTGTCATTTATGGGATTGTTCTTATCTTATTTCCTGAGTGTGTTCTTGTCCATTTTAAGGAAATAAGTAGAACTAGTGGAAGTAATCAAGAAGGTGTCATGAATCCAACTGTGGGAGACTTTGTGCTACCATAATTTCCTTTACTGTGTTTGTCTATTTTCTATTTCTATGTAAAGGACCTGGGATGACTTTGTGCCCTCATCGTCCTTCGTATCTCACTCTTGGGAAATTGAGGTGGAGACTTTGTGCTACACCTCATTCTGTTGGTTACCGCCCTTGTTACCAGTTGTTACCTATCAAAAAGAACTCTTGTTGTTTGTTGTAAGACCACTTCTAAAAGAAGAGAAGTGCCTTCAGTGTATTATCACTAGGATTTATCCTTTATCTATGAACATTATCTCTGAAAAAAAGAGATGGATGGTATTTTCTTACCCCTGAGTGTTATTTTTTGCTTATATATATATATATATATATATATATATATATATATATATATGTATATATATATATAGTATAAGCTCATCATATTTATAGGGAACCTCCCCTTGATGAGAGGAGAGATTTTTCCACCTTTGATGTGGTAAACTTGCACATTTGGCTGACCAATCTCCCTTGTTGTGGTTGAAGAGACCTATTTTGCTCATCAATTAGCTGGTGACAAAACATTCACCCAACAATTTTTTGGTGACTCTGCTAGGGATATTGCATGCAATCTAAAGCCTCAAGCTTCAAATTGAAGTAGTCCCTATCCTTATCCATATCCATTTTCTCTATTAGGGATCGATGAGTAGTTCCAGTCCTTTTCTAATCTATTCAAATTAAAGCATTTCATATTGCTAGGGAATGACGTAAAGTAGGAAAGAACACTACCAGCTTTATGCCAATAATTTTTTTGTGACTCCACTAGGGAAAGAGCACACAATTTGAAGCCTCAAGCTTCAAGCTAAAGTAGGGCCAGTTCTTTTCCATTTTTATTCTACAATCTAGAAACTCCATGCTATACTAGAAGATAGAGAACCCAAGGTGTTGTTAACCCTATTTTTGAGTTGGTGCAGCAAGGAAATTTTGATTTGTTCCCTCCCCAACTTCAAGATCAACGATCTAGGAGTGTTCCTCCTACCTGTACTAGGTCACCAACACAAGGCAAAGCTTCCTTTTCTGCTATTATCAAAACTTTGCCTATACATACTCCACCCAGATTTGTTATCCCCCTTTTCCATAATCAAATCATGGCAGCTCAAGGCCCCTGGGGTAACTATTTTGGTCCACTCAATCTTACTCCACCTCTACATGAGCTACCACATAGTTTAATAGAAAAATTCTCAAATTCTTTGGTGATGGGAGAGTACATCCTGATGAACATGTTTCAGCCTTCAACATAGCCTGTGGCATGATAGGTGTGGAACATGAAGACGTAACAGTCAGGCTATTTGTGGAAACGCTACAAGGTGCTGCTATAGACTAGTTCTACCATTTGCAGGCTTGGTCAGTGACTAACTGGAACACTCTCAAAGGTAAATTTGAAGCCAATTTCAAGCTTGTAATAGATGTGCATGCTTTGTTTGCCCAGCTCACATAGATGAAGAAGGAACCTCATGAACCTATGAGAGACTTCATTGCCAAGTTTGACAAATTGAGGAACCATATTTCTAAAATTGCTTAGCCCACACCTGAGAACCTTAAATGCTTCTTCATCAACTCACAGCTACCTGAAGTGAGTTTTATGTTGAGATGGGCCAGCCACATAAACCTTGCTATTGCTCAAGATTTGGCTACTGAGGTAGAAGATGACCTTATCTTGGCAAGAAAGATAAAGAGAGATCCTAACAGAGGTAAATCCTCTTCATCTTCTAAATACTCACCTACAGTCACCACTGATCTAATGGTGTAAAAGCTAGTAAATGAGCTACTTATTCTTAGAAAGAAAATGGCACAAGGGATGTCATCTGCTCCTTCATATAGAGATATACCAAGAAGGACATTCCCCAATCAGTCATACCAAGGAAATGCTACCAAGAATCAAGGGAAAATGAATCATCTTCCTCCCCTATGGGGGAACCTCACCATTAAAGCACCTCCAACCAATTCAGTAGTTAGATATCTTGAAGCAGAATCAGATTTCTCCTTCCAGTCTGAGTTGAACCCAGAAGATGATGCTAATCTCTTCACAAAGGGAGAAGAAGAATTAGCTGACGAATCTAACATTAGTTTCTTGAATTACCAAGATGAACCCAAAAGTGAAGGTAAAGCAGTTGAGGGATCATATGTTGTGTTCACCCAGTCTAAGAACCAATCAGCCCAGCAAGTTGATAAAGAAAAAATGGGAGAAGGATCTCAGCCTATAATTTTAATTGTTAAGTGGGGAACCACTCTGCCTTTTCAATCAAAGGACCCAATGATCACAAAAAAGGTAAATACATCAAGCACTCCTTCATATTTAACTTCAATTCTACAGACCAGTGTCACCCCTCCAAAAAACCAAAAGAATGAACTCCCATCCTCTGTTCCTAGTCCATTTCAAACATTTGACATAATTTACCATATAAAGAAAACCAAAATTCAAATGTCTGAATTTGAATTCCTACAATCTAACCCTGATCAGTTAGATAAGTTGGTTCAATGTGTAAAGAACTAAGCCATTCTTGTAGGACAAGTGATTCTAAAGGTAACTCATGATCCCCCCAAGAACACATCCACCAAGAATAACCTTGTCATTACTCCTCATGTTGCTCCTGGGAGGACTGAACCATTTTATGTCTCCCTACTAATAAATGGACACCAACTAAAAAATTGCATCATAGACTCCAGAGCTTCAAACAATGTCATGCCTACCAAAGTGGGGGAATCCCTTGGTCTCACACTAACAAATACATTTGGGGGATGTTTCTCCATGGAGAACAAACAAGTGCCACTGCTGGGACAAATCAAGGATGCCTAATTTGCATTTGTAGCATTCCTAGACAAGAGAATCAAGATGACTATCCTAGTGGCCGACATCCCAGCATCATATGGCATCCTTCTTAGCCAAAATTTCTACAAAGATGTTGGTGGTGAGTTGAGCATAGACCTGTCTAAAGTGAGGATCCCTGTCAAAGGCATCATGTAAAGGCTACTCCCTAAAAAGGAAGAAAAATATGTGGTCACTAAAACATCAATGCCTGAAGCTCAAATTTTATTTGAGTCTTCAGGCATGGGTAATTATTTCTTGACCACAGAGGATGTTCATGTTTTAGCTAATGAAACTTCTTAAAATGACAGTCTAAAAATTAGTTCAGATGAAACAACTAAAGGATTGGTGGAGTGCAGTGCAAGTGTAGAAGAATCTCCCCCTCCAAATGAAGAAGAATCTAAGGAAAAATCAATGTCTGATGAGGTATAGATTCTATAATTTGATGGTAGTTGCTCCTCTATCAGTTCAAGAGCTAGGATTGTGTTGATATCTCCTCAAGGAGATATTTTTCCTTCTTCATACAAGTTACAGTTTAGCAATACCAATAATGCAACTGAGTATGAATCTCTATTTCTTGGATTGAAGGCTGCTCGTGACAAAGGTGTCAAGCTCCTTCATGCTAAAGGAGATGTTGAGCTGGTGGTTTGTCAGGTGAGGAACCTATACCAAATCAAAAATGAGATATTGCACCATTACCACAATTTGGTTTGAGATCAAATTGAAAGCTTTGATGCTTTCAGCATCTCTACCATATCTAAGGAATTTAATGACCGAGCTGATGCACTAGTTATTTTAGCAACTCTCTTGGTTCCTCACCCTAATTTTAAAGGAGATAGGTACACTATTAAATTAGTCTTTCGACCAAGTGTGCTTGACAATGACAATCATTGGCAAGTGTTCAATGGTTACAACCAAATCATTGCCTTCCTGGAATAAAAGGGCAGCTTTGAATAATTTCATTTCAAAGTCAGTGAGCCTTGAAAGCTTAAACCAGCCCCTAAATCAAGTGCAGATGTAGGTGAAGAATTCCTACAATTAAAAGGAAATAAAATCCCAAAAAGCTTGGTTTCCCTTGAGAAGTTGTTTGATAAGCATGACAGGTTCATCAAACAGCAACAAATGGATTTAAGCTCATCCCAGGGGTTTGATCAAATAAATTTGGGTACCAAGGAAAATCCCAAGATGGTGAACATTGGGAAGTGCTACACTCAGGAAGAGAAGTTCAAGTTCACTACTCTACTTTGCCAGTACATGGATGTCCTAGCATACTCTTATGATGATCTGAAGTCACTCAGACTTGAAGAAATTTGCTATGAAATTCCTCTCAAGAGTGATTTGATGCCTTACAAGCAAAAATCTAGGTAGTACAATTTAAAGATATCAGGTACTATTCTATCTAAAATATAGAAAATGCTAAATGCTAGGATAATTTTCCCAATCCATCATTCCACATGGATTGCAAACATAGTTCCTATGAGGAATAAGAATGGAAAAATTTGCCTCTATGTGGACTTCAAGAATTTGAATCAGTCATCCTTAAAGGATAACTATCCTTTGCCTATCATGGACCAAATGCTTCAGACAGTGACCGGTTCAAAAATGTTATCAATGCTAGACAGCTTCTCAAGGTATAATCAAGTAGAAGTCAGTGAAGTAGGCCAGCAAAAGACTACCTTCACCATGCCTTGGGGAACCTTTGCATATCAAAGAATGCCATTTGGCTTGATAAATGCTAGCACTAATTTTCATAGAGAAACAGACCTTGCTTTCAAAGATGAAATGGGTAAGTTCATTATGGTATACCTTGATGACTTAACTGTCTTCTCTAAGCATCACCCTGACCATGTGCGCCATTTGCAACAAGTGCTAGAATTCTACCACTAGAATGGAATTTCTCTAAATCCCAAGAAGTCTATCTTTGGAGTGATAGAAGGGAAGCTTGTTAGACACATTATATCTAGAGAAGGCATAAAAAGTGACTCAAGAAGAGTTAAATCCATCCAAGAGCTTACCCTACCTACAAGTAAGACTGCAGTTCACTCTTTCTTCAAAAAGGTGAATTTTTTATGAAGGTTCATCCCTAAGTTCATTGAGAAGACTCACCATATTGTAAATATGATGAAAATAAAATCCACTTTTAGCTAGATTGAAGAAGGCAAATTGGCATTTCGAGACATCAAGACAGCCATTACCCATGCCCTAATTTTGGTTTGTCTAGATTATACCAAGGATTTCACAGTGTATAGTTATGCTTATGAACACACACTTTCAGTAATTCTAGTTCAACAAAATGAAGAAGATATGGAATCTCCCATATCCTTCATGAGATGTCCTCTCAAAGCTCATGAGCTGAAGTATTCAAATATGGAGAAACATGCTTATGCAGTGGTCAAGGCAATAAAGCATTTTCATTTTTACATCCTTAATTCATGCATTACTACCCTAGTTCCTGATACTATAGTCAAATCCATACTAACTTAACAAGAGTTTGGAACCAAAAGGGGCAATTAGATTGCTAAAATTTAGGAGTTTGATCTAGTTCTCAAACCAATAAAGCTTGTGAGGGGAAAGGGCCTCTATCAATTGATGGCTAACAATAAACCTAAAGAAGTAGGGCATGAAGAAAAAGAATTCGAAGACACACCAATAGTCCTCTTTGTCTCCACCACGAATGAGTGGTATTCAAGTATTTTTCATTTCCTTACTTATGGTGAGTGTCCCACTCACCTCTCTCACAAAGAAAGGAGGAATGTTAGATTGAAAGCTACCAATTATGTCCTCTAGGACAATGGCCTGTACAAGAGAAGCCTTAATGGAGTGTTCCTTTGCTACGAAGATAAAGAGCAACAAAACCAACTTTTGAGGTCCTTCCACAATCTATCTTGTGGAGGACATTTTTTGGCTCCTGTAACTACCCATAAAATTCTACGAGCAAGGTATTACTAGCCTACTCTATTTCAAGATACATACAAGTGGTTACAAAGATGTGAACTATGACAATAGTTCATGGGAAGACCCCAGATAGCTGCTCTACCTCTCAAACTAGTGGTGATAGAAGAGCCATTTCAGCAATGGGCAATCAATTTCATTGGTGCTGTAAACCCATCTTCAAGTGTTGGACATGATTATGTCCTCACAGCCATAGATTACTTCACCAAGTGGGTGGAAGCTATTCCAATTAAGCATGTTACTTTATAAGTAGTGTGAAATTTCCTCAAGGAGAACATCATTTCCAAGTTTTGGGTCCCAACCAAGATTATGACAGATAATGCTACTTATTTCTCTTCTCATGAGATCACTTAGTTCTATTTTTACTATGGGATTACCCTCTCCCACTCCTCTGATTACTTCCCACAAGGAAATGGTCAATCTGAATCAAGCAATAAGAACCTGGTGACTATCATCAAGAAGTTGGTGGATGACAACTAATGAACATGGAATAAAGCATTGGTTGATGCTTTATGGGCAAACAAAATTACACCCAAGAGGGTGATAGGTATGTCACCTTTCCAACTTCTTTATGGTCTCAATGTTAAGATACCAATCACCTTGGAATTGAAAGCATTGAAATTGGCTAAGGAAGTCAAAGATCAGACATATAAAAGTTCCATCGTTAAGAGGATCATGTGCTTGACTGAGCTGGATGAGCAGCAAACTATGGTGGTGGACCCGATTGCTACGCATCAAAGTCTGGTGAAGAAGCTCTTCAACTAGAAAGAAAAAAACCATGATTTCCAGGTTGGAGATCAAGTCTTATTGTGGGAAAAGAGAAGATAACCAAAGGGAATGCATGGGAAATTCGACTCCCTTTAGAGAGGCCCATTTACTATTCATCAGCTCAATGGTGAAAATAGTTTTCTATTGAGATATCAAGATGGCATGCCCTTTTCTCTGCCTCACAATGGGCAGCATCTGAAGCACTTCAATTCTTGAAGTATCAGATAAGATCACCTATACATATGTATATTTGTATAGTCTTTAGTTCTATTTTGTGATTTTCATTTTTGGCACCTTTCTTTTTGGGTAGCATGACTCTGTAGCCCAATGGCATACTTAAAGGCACTGGAGATTCTAGTTTCTACTCCCCTTAGTTATTCCAAGTTTTTAGCTAAAGGAATTTCCCTAACTAGAGCTAGATGTTGTTCCTAAAATCTATCACTCCTTTTTGGGATAACATACGAACTATTTTGGTCTTGCAAGCCAAAATTATCTCTTCCCTTCTCAAAAAAAAATTTGAGCATTCAATTTCTTCATTATTCAAGATTTTTTAGCTAAGGGACTAGCAGGTTCAACAGGTTCAATGACTCCAATAGGTGAGCTCTCTCTAAGGAATGAGTCTTCAACACTTAGGTGATTTCAAAATAGGTTCAATGCCTAGGTTCAACCAAAAGGTTCATCAAAAAGCTTTAAACAAAGGAATGAACCATTGAACCATTGAACCTTGAACCAAAATGGTTTAATAGGTTCAAAGGTTCAATGGGTTCAATGGTTCAAAAGTTTAATGAGTGGTTGGTTCAATGTGGTTGGTTCAAGTAGTCAATTATATGAGCAGAACACAAGATTGAACCGTTAAACCATTGAACCAAAGTTGGTTCAATTGGTCAGTTTAATCAGGAGGTTCAAAGGAGTGCACCAAATCCCAAAATCTAAGTGCCCTTGCAGAGGGTAGTGAACCAAGCCCAAGTGCCCTTGCGGAGGGTAGTGAACCAAGGCCAAGTGCCCTTGTAGAGGGTAGTGAACCAAGGCCAAGTGCCCTTGCAAAGGGAAGTGAACCAAGGCCAAGTGCCCTTGCAGAGGGTAGTAAGCAAAAGTGCAAAAAGAGATTTTCTTCAGAAAAATGAACAAGGTAGAAAAGTTGGAATTCCTTGAGAAAAATGAATAAGGCAAAAGACAAAGCGAATTCTTTTGGACAAAAAGTCCAAAGGAATTCCTTCAGACTTTTGTTCAAAGGAATTCACCTGAAAGAAAAAGCCTAAAGAAAAGTGTACAAGGTAAAGGAAAGGTTTCCTTCAGACAAAAGGTCCAAAGGAATTCCTTTAGACATTTTGTCAAAAGGAATTAATCTGAAGGAATTCGAGCTCGAAGACCACCTGAAGGACCCTGAAGGGCAAGCACCCTTGCATGGGGCTCTTAGCGACCTAAAAATGGACCTTCTCAAGGCTCGAAGGGATGCCTGCCCTTTAGGAAGTTCCAAAGACATTAAGGCTCAATTTCTATGAACTCCACAGGATGATTTCTATGGACTCGATTCTACATACTCTACAGGCTCAATTCTTCAGACTCCACAAGCTTGATTCTACAAATTGATTTCTATGGACTCTATGGGATTATTTCTACAGACTCTATAGGCCTGATATCTATGGACTCTATAGGTTTGATTCTATGGGCTTATTTATACAGACTCTGTAGGCCTGATTTCTATAGACTTTGCAAGATGATTTCTATGGGCTTATTTCTACGAACTCTGTAGACATATTTCTACAGACTCTTTCAAAGCTTGAGAGACTTAGAGAAAATAAAGGCTTTTGAGGATGAAGATGAATCATTGAACCTTGAACCAAAATGACTCACAAGTTCAATGGTTCAAATAAATCTCTGAGTAAAAGAAAGAAGTGGAGGATTCTAGATACCAGTTCAAGGAGAAGGTTCAAGCGAATGAACCAAAGAGGCCACTTAAACCATTGAAACAATGAAATTTTGACATCCCCATGGACATAAAATTCAAGCAAATGAAATGTCTATTGATTTTTAATTGTGGCACAAAAATTGAAAACAAACTCAGTGACCAATTGAAGGAGTTGAAAGAGCCAACAAAAAGGGAAAAGATAGCCTGGGAGCTCAAATTGTGATAAGAAAGAGGGAAAGACCAAAAATATCTGTGTTGGAGTTATTCCATTAGGTGGAATAGTCCACCAAGTAGATATTTAAGCTTGAAAACATTAATGGTGTGGCCTATTTTTCTCCCTTGGAGTAAAGGCAAAGTGGACAACTACCCAGACATCAGGAAAAGGACTAGACAACCCATGCTAAGGAGAAGACATTTGAGATAAATCAACACACCACATTTAAGGTGGCCACCCTGTTCTAGCATGGCCTTCTTTGATTAAACTAAAAATGCATTCAAAGGATTGAATGTAGCATGGGCCATTCCATGAAATAGAGTGTCAAGACTTTCTTGTCTACTATATTTATGCAAGGGAGATCTCTCTGTTATAGAATCAAAACTCTACTAAAATTGAAAGGTGATTACTGAGACTTTGAGCTGAGATTTTTGATCATATTTCTTTATTTGAATGAGAAATTAGGTTACTTTCAGACTTTGTGTTGTTATAGCTTATGCCATTTAGGGGATTGTTCTTATGTCTATTTCCTAAATGTGTTCTTGTCCATTTTAAGGAAATAAGCAGAACTAGTGGAAGTAATCAAGAAGGTGTCCTAAAGCCAACTGTGGGAGAATTTTTGCTGCCACAATTACCTTTAGTGTGTTTGTCTATTTTCTATTTCTATGTAAAGGACCTTGGGATGACTTTGTTCCCTCATCATCCTTCGTATCTCACTCTTGGTAAATTGAGGTGGAGACTTTATGCTACACCTCATTCTACTGGTTACCACCCTTGTTACCAGTTACTTGTTACCTATCAGAAATAACTCATGTTGTTTACTGTAAGACCACTTCTAAAAGAAGAGAAGTGCCTTCAGCGTATTAGCAATAAGATTTCTCCTTTGTCTGTGAACATCATCTCTAAAAAAATAGAGATGGATGGTATTGTCCTACCCCTGAGTGTTATTTTATACTTATATATATAGTATATAGCTCCTCATATTTATAGGGAACCTCCCCTTGATGAGAGGAGAGATTTTTCCACCTCTGATGTGGTAAACATACACATTTGGTTGACCAATCTCCCTTGCTGTGGTTGAAGAGACCTATTTTTCTCATCAGTTAGCTAGTGACAAAATATTCACCCAACATGGTCAACATGTTCCTCCACCTCCTAAAACCTAATTTGATAAACATAGGACCAATTTCCAAAATTTGATCATGAAACTTTCCATAATATTCACAAGGATATCATGGCTTCTTTCCAAGCTCCAAACAATGTAATATTATTGAAATTTCCAACATTTATAATAAATGTACCATTAACAAATATTCTAAAACTTTTAAATTATATACCACTAACAAAGATTCCAAAAATTTTAAATGGTATACCATTACCAAATGTTGAAAAATTTCCAAAGGATGTACCATTACCAAAATTTGTAGAATTTTCAAATTAATTTCAATTAAAAAGGGTTCCAAACTTTTAAAATCATGCAAATATCAAAGAAATTGCTCATAATGATGTAACATAAATTATTCTTATGTTTTAAATAGTTGGTGAATTACAACCAATGATTACATATTTTAAAACCTTGGCAATTTCTACTACTTATATTATGTCTATGATGAGTACAATAGGATAAATACGAAGGTAAGTTTCACTAATCAAAGTACATATGTTATTTTATAATGATACTACTAATGATAGCATCATCAAAAATCAACCTCTTGAAGAATGTGTATTTTAATATCCTTATCTACAAGATTTTATCATGCTAGTGTTACCTTTATTTTTTGGCCATGAATATCCTTATAAAAATATCATTCAATATGTAAATTACTTTGATCATTGGGATAAATATGATCAAATATTGTTAAAATCATTCCATTGAAGCCTCACACAATAATCTTGGGATTAGTTTTATAGTATACCAAATGGTTCCTTAACTACATTTAAGAAATTATAAGATGTTTTTTTCTTGGTATTTAATACACATAATGTACCCAATTTTACATTGGATTTTTAAAAAAATTCAAACAACATGATGATCCTATTAAATATTATGTTATTTGATTCAAAAATGCATCATACTCCTTAGCATATCAGCTTTCAGATCTGGAATTACAATTCATATTTAGTATAGGTCTTACTTCTCCACTCAAATAAATATCATTACATAAATGTTACATCTCACTTAGAAACTTATATATGTATGTTATTATATATGCTTGTTTCCTACTCAAATATAATAAAGAATTAAATGTGTATCCTAAAAATTATAAAAGATTTGTTAAAAATACATATGATGGTAATGAATTTCCAAGTGAATATAATGAACAAATATGCAACATTTCAAATATTTATATGATACATTTTTAAAATTTTATTAATAAGAGATCAATATTAGATGGACAGACTCCACAACCACTTCCAATTACACCAAGAAAAAAGAATCCTTGATAAAAGGATTTAAAAATTACATTATTCATGAGTGGAGCTTATTTTCACCATAACCATATAGACCCTATGGAAAAATAAATGTATTGTAATGTAATACATTTGTCACAATTGGAATATAATATCAAAGACATACATCATAAGGGAAGTTGGGAAGACTCATTGGGATACATAATATTACAAATTGTTTGTGGTCTATGTGTTATCCAAATGAAAGTTTTGGTCATGCCTCATATATCTCAACACCCTTTTATATTTATAAATTTTTGATTATACCAAATGGAAGCTAAAATAGATCTAAATCAATAAGGTATTTCATTCTTCCACAAGGGAATATCATTTGACATCCCACATGATGGTGATAGTAATTCTACTAAGGAGAGAAGAGGAACATGTTATGAAACTTTTTCACTAAAAATACTCCAATCATGAAAAATATGATCCTTTAAATTCACCTTGACCAAAACATACCAAATATTCCAAAAAAATAAAAATAAAAATAAATATTCCAAAAAAATAAAAAAACATTCAAATAAATTTAAAAAAAAAAAAAAACTATTTAACATACACGTGGTTAATATATCATTGGCATCTATGTTATTTAATTTATTTTAGTATATATCATATAATTATTTTATATAAACACATATGTTTCATGCATACTTGATAGTGATATAGGAATACACTAGATCTATGATACATGCACATGCAAAAGTGGGGCCTTTCCTCTTCCTATGTAGCATCCTACACTAGTGGCATATTGCTTCTATTTAATCATGCTTGATACATTTTATATGACTTTATGATCAATTTTAAATTATCATGTTGATATTATATACTAATTATTACACATATATATGCTCATTCTTACATCCTACACCATGTACATGATATGTTATGTTTCATGACATTTTTTCCTCACACGTATATGTACGAATTAGTATGATATGTTTATTTTAGTTACTTATAATTCATTTATTCACATTATCACTTCATCGAGTGTACTTATTGTTCACTATTATAATTTTTGTGGTAAATTTGAATATGTTCCTTGATTTTAGGCCCCTATGCCATTGAGTGTTATATATTTATGTGTGGACATATTAATATGTCCTCTCTTGGAGTGTGTTTCATTTGAACATGTCCATTATTTGTAGACTCCTTAGACCCATTTTTTGTGACATTGAGTTCTCTTATGTTTGTGATTTATTCTTTTATGATCTTATACCATTACTTTCTCAACATTTCCATGATCTATATAATACACATTAGTGCTTGTTATGATCACAAACTATAATCTTCATTGATATATCTACTTAGAAATATTATTCCTATTTATTACATGATTCATGCATAGATAATATAATTGTCTTATCATTTTAAGGTAATATGAATACCATATCACACTACCCTCACTTGAAAGGGGGGAATATTAGTGGGGGCATGTCATAGAGACAAGATTACACACATACACATTTGGAAGAATTTGATACATTTTACATGATTCAAATATACACTTGGGTTAAAATACTATACATTTAGAACATATTATTATATATTTTGGAAAGATATCTTCAATTTCATGACATATATTATACAAATTTATAGATTATAGGCTACATGTTGAAATATATTTCATATTGAGACACATTAGAGGTGTATATGACATGTAGGCACACCAAAAAATGGAAATACATATTTGAAACATTTTACCAAGAAGTATCATTTTTACCAAGAAGCACCATTTTGAGCCTTTCCTATCTATAGTAGTTTTATCCTTTTAGTAATTTAGTTGAGATTAAATGATATTTATGGCATTATTACTAATCCCATTTTATATGTTGAGTTGGTTATAACAATTAACTTGGTTTTATTATACATTTAATTGAGTTGTGAGATTGAGATTCAATGATCTCAATGGCCATGTCACAACTCACCCTTGAACCAAAGTGAGGGAATAATTACCCTCAAAGTTTTATTTTCAAATATTCAAGTTTTACTTATGAACTTCTCTCAACTTTAATGCTTCATAAGGGAGCATCTTTACCAAATCAAAGTATTAAAAAGAAACAAGGTTTCATCAACACACTGGTGCACTCCTTCCTTACTCTCTTTAACTTTAAATCATTTCAATTATTCAATTTCAATATACATGCACTAATTTATACTATAACATGCTCTTATTTATTAGTCATACACTAGCAATAACTTTACTAGGGCTCAAGCAAAGGCAACGTGTATTGTACACACCTAGGTACATATTAATTGCCTTTAACTTATTAATTTTATACTTATGCATTACTATATTAAGGGGGAGGATACATATATTAAAACTTGATTATATATAGTGTATCAATCTTGTACACTTAACAAATACCAATTAGAGCTATATCCTTTAGTTGTATACCTTCTTACTACTGAAAGGCTCACACTCTCCATCTTACTACGCCTAAATTATAATTTTATGGTCTAAACCTATCATTATAATGACCTTGATCACTTATACACTTAAAAAATTAAAATATTTTTTATGTCCTTCACTCTTAGTTAGAGACCTTAAGAAATTTTCTATCTTGTCAAGAACTATCATTCACATATTCCTTACCCAATGTTTGTACCTCAAAATTCATCCCAAATAAAAATATTTCAAAACATATGGGTTGGCCTATTTGTCTTATATGTTCCTTTTGTGAGATAGTTTCAAAATGTGTGGTATAAATACAAATGAAATTTTATGCATTATACATATATAAAATACCAAACAAGCACCTATTCAATCCCATTAAATCAATTGTATAATTAATTTACACTTCCCTATTTCTATATCATTCATAAGAGTAGTCATATTAGAGGTCTAAATCATTCAAAAAAAATCCCATTAACAATGTTTGTTAAGTTTTAAGCTATATAATTGCATTCCCTTACATATAACATATTGTATATTTAACCACATACAAGCCCACACATAGGGGATAACTACATGTCTTATACCCTCCTTGGAGTGTTAGATATGTAGGAAAAACTCATTGAAAAAGATTTCCTTGAGGTCAGCTCAACTTTGTGAGCCCACTAACCCATTTTTGGCAATGTGACATGAATTAAGGTGAAGAACTAGATTTTTAGCTATATAAAGTCATACAAATTTTATGTGCATGATCCATACATATCAATAGAAAGATGATAGAAAACCCTAATAGGTCCATGTGTTAAATTTTAATTAATACAAAACATAGTATATAAAGGATATAAGTTTAGAGCCATAGATAGAAGAATTAACACTAGTATCCACACATTGATGGTAGTGTCTAGGATTCCATAACTAATATTTCAATAATCTAATGACAAGATCTTGAGCATTAGTATTTCTATTCCTACATCTATAAATCTCATATATGCATGTGCATTTATAAAAAGATAAGTATTATCTCTTTTAATACCCTACTCAATCACTACAATGTTTTCTTGATGAAATGACATCATCTGGATTACCAGTGTGTCAAGAGTGTTCATGTGCATGATGTGTGAGTGATATGTCTTATGATTGATTGTTAGTCTTGATTTCAATTACCTTGTTATGGTGACATGGAACCAAGTTAGTTGTGACTCATGTAGGACCACCTTGAGATGTGTGTGTTTAATGTTAACAATAATTCATATTATATCTCAATGTGTCACTTATGCCTTAATAGGGGTTTCCATGTTGATATATCACTTTTATCAAGTTTATCCATTGAGCTAAAATTATGTTAATTCAAACATGTTTCTTGAACTTGTCAAGTGGTCATGCTATGTTAAGTTGGTTCTGATTATTTGACTTGTATCTTTGTTGATATTTGAAAATAATCTCTACTTTTAAAATGAGAATAATAACATAATTATGATTGTGGTCTTCAGGTGGTTTCAAGTCCATATAAAACCTGTTTATGCTTCTTCACTGTAGTAGGTTTTAGGTTTTGCCTACGGTCATAAATGCTTCATCTTTCTATCATTGTATCAGGGTTTTGGGATCCCTTCAAAACCTATTTTTACCTTAATCTAAAACATAATTATGATTGTGACCAAGCCCAAATAACATTTAATAATGGGAGTAAATAAAATTATATATAGGCACATAATTATATAAAAGTGTGTATATTAAAATGGTATTTTGTATATAAGCAAATTAAATGAATAAG
>JARHVA010001128.1:3687500-3790000 GCA_037957365.1 Torreya grandis
ATTATTTATTTTCAAAACTAGGTAATTTGTGTTAAAATAAAACCCTTCTTATCCACTACAATTTCAATGTAGGTTGGGTAATGTAATTCATAAATTGTTCCCATATTTTATAGGTAAAATTTATTCTTACCTTTTTACAACCTTGAAACCTTAACTATAAGTTAATTCTCCCTCTAAACAATTTAAGCTAAAATAAATAAGGTAAAAAAAATGATACAAATGGTATGAAAATACATGATAAGAAAATAAATATTTGATTATTAAGATTTAATAAAAAATTAGAAGCTATACTTGGATGATGTTAAGTGAATAATATATATGCTATGAAAGCTAAGTATAATGTATAAAGCTTTATTTTATTGAGTAAAACCACCTCAAATAAAGCTAGTTGGGCTACAATCATGTGGCTTCCATTATTTTCATTATGTGGGAAATAGGAATGGTATTATAGTTTTGACTTGGGAATGGTAGATTAACCCATATGTTATAAATAATGCATCCTATGTTACTTTTATAATGAATATGTGTGAGAGAAATACAGGTGTTGATCTACTAAGGAAGTCAGAGATTGAATTCATTAACTATTTAATTAAAGATTAGGAGGTGACTCGTATTGTACCCTATTAAGTAAACTTGAATATACCTATCTCATGAAAACTATATTCTATCACTTTAGATTTTTTTGACATTGGTAGAATAAAAATTATAAACCTATAAGTGATTGGTTGATGGTAAGAACTAGGTTATAATATGTTGAAGCTAAATTTCTTGATTATAATTTATACTTTTTTTAGATTATACCCTGAGTTGTCAAACATTATAAGGTTATATTATTGAAACCTTTGTACCCCATAACATATTGAGATATAGTTTTTTGTAAACGTCATTCCTTGTTAAAGATATTAATGTAAATGAAAACTTAGATTGTTAAAAGAATAGAAGGTATGCTCCACTTGTATTTTCTAATTAATTATAATCTAATTGGATCTAATACCTACAAATCACATAAGGACATCTTTAAATTAATTCTTACTAGATTTCTATTACAAATTTTTGTGAGAAACATTATCATGGGTGTTATTTTAAGATTCAAATGAACCTATATAATAATAAAAAATTAATATCAACTTGAAAATATTCTCTCATAAAATTGTGAATGTTTCAAATAACTACATCTGATACTAGTTATGAGGAACAAATATGTAGGTTGCCATGTTGAGGTAGGGTATGGGGTATGGATCTTAGGCTAGATTAGGGTTGTGATTTATTCAACCCTCATTTTAGATTAAAAGTCCTATCTAATGATCTTTAGTTTTAGATTAAATAAAATAACCTTTGTGAACGATTAATATGAAATATTATTGTCCTTTTAACTAAACTTTTACAAAAAACAATTATGGTTTAATTACATGTTGACCATAGTCAAATTATGTTATTTTTAATCTTTCATTTAATTTAAACCTCGAGCTAAGGGACTAATTTATTTTCTTAATTAGTTGTAGATCAACTATATACATGAGGTCAACGTGGATATGTAGTGACCATATGACCATTTACACACTTTTATTCATGTCAGGTAAAGATGTGAGTTTTATGTCTCTGCATTTTGTGTATCATGCCATGAAAGTGGCTAGATGATGGATAATGTAAGTTGTGCAGGTTGCACATTTTTAAAAAAAGAATGGTTAGTTTTTTTATGAGTTTCAATCATGCAAAATTTTGGGCATGATATTTTGGTATCAAATCTTGAATTCATTATTTGGAACTATCAATAAATTATTATTTTTGATTGTGTTACTTTCCAAAATATACATAAATCATGCTATGTAATTTCATATTAATTTTAAATGGTTAAAATATTTTTAAGATACCTTATATCAGGGTAAATTTTAGCAATGAATATTTGTTAATTCATAAATAATCTATTTTTTAAAATTTGGTTTTCATGATTTTAGAGGGCCACTACATATGTCCAAGTTGCCTAAAATTTTAGAATGTAATTTGTTTTCTAGGTCAAATTTCCAAATTAATAAAATAATTTCATGGTTAACCATCCAATTAAACTTATATATATATATTAAATATGATTCCATGGGTATGCATTTAATTCTACTTTTGGCAAATGCAATTGCTTGATGATATAAAATAAGAAACTATTTGACAAAGGCTACACCATATTAGCATCCATCTAGTACCATATCATAAATAGGTCAAACTGAATGGATACATCATTCTCGCATTGATTGGTTGTAACCACACCATCACTGACCAACTATAACTGAATGACTACATTTTATACAAATAATTGGTTACATCTCTACTACAACTAAATTCTTACATCTATATTATAATTGAATAAGTGCATCTTGGTTATCTCTAGTTAGTGGTATCCATATGACAACCATTTAGTTGTATCATACTAAAATCATCCACCTGTATCACTCATCATAACATATACTGGTAATGATAAAAGGATAAGACAATTATTAAGAAAATCAAGCATATTATCTTATTTTAGAGACCCAATAAAAAATTTCACATAACTACAATACACTCAAAATATAGGTACTTATTAATATTTTTTAAAAATTTGTATTAAGTTTGATTTTAACTATAAAGAATAATATAAAAACCTTTTTACATGCACAAATACCCATTGATAATGGTTGTATTTCACACGAAATAATTAATCACAATAACATGTCACCACTTGAATATTTTATTGATGAAGAAATACCACCAATTGAAGACACTCCTTTGAATATAGATAATACTGATGATGAAATTCAATTGCTAGAAGAGATTTTTGGTTCTCATGAAACACCAACATTAGTTGAAAATTCCACTTATAAATCTTTGTGAAGGAAGAGAAGTAGATGGACAATTGGAAGGTTTTTTAACATTGAGTGGGAAGAAAAATTTAACTTCATTGAACCTCTGGAGCCTAAAAATGGTAATGATACTTTATAAGAATGAATATGTATAATATGTAGTTGGAAAATAAGAAAGGAACAATTGGACACAATTGAGAAACATTATGGAAAAATATATGTGTCAGTGAAGCACATAAATGGATAGACAACAAGAACACACAGATAGAAAAATATAGAAGAATGCATGCATGTAAATATGCACACAAGCATGAAAATGATCAAAAATGTCAAAAACATATTATTTAGAAAGGGGTAACAATCAAAGCTCAATTTAAAAAAGTTAAGTAGTCCAATCTAAAAGCCAAATATATACAATTCTCTACTTTGTACCACATTTAAAAAAGAAGAAGACCTATTTATAATTTTTAAGATTATAATAATTTATTTCAATATAATGGATTTATTGATATTCCATAATCACACTGGTCATATAGTAGTGCTTGGGAAATGCAAAAATGTCTAGAAATGGTTGAGAAGGAGGATTTGAAAGATTTTTTTTTAAATTCACTATTTATATCACTATCCATTGATGAGGTCACAATAGTTGACAACAAATCATGGGTTTTCATGCATGTTTATACTTTTGAGAACTATTTAAAACAACCTCATCTATTAGCTGATCATAAAATGGTAGAAAATTGTAATACTAAAAACCTTCACAAATTTGGTATATCTAATTTGAGAGATAAATCTCAGATGGATGGTTATCCAATAGCTACCAAATTGGTGTGTGTTGGGGTTGATGGTGCATCAGTAATGCAAGGGCATATAAATAAAATTTGTGTTTAAATTCAAATAATATTTTCCCAATATATGGTTCTTGATTTATTGCATGGATCATATGATGAATCTTGCATACAAAATTATTAGCACCTTTGGTAATTTCATAATAGTGGAAGAGGTCATTCATGACTTGCATGATTATATGCCAAGTAGTACAAAAATATTTTTGGAGTTCTAAAAATTTGCAATAGGATTGACTGATAGTAAAAAACCTATTAAAATATGTTGAAACAATATAGGTTTTTATGTATGAACCAACATGTATAATTTTTGAAGAATATCCATTATTAGTAGTTATATATATATATATATATATATATATATATATATATATATATATATATATAAATAACTACTAATAATGGATATTCTTCAAAAATTATACATGTTGGTTCATACATAAAAACCTATACTGTATCAACATATTTTAATAGGTTTTTTACTATTAGTCAATACATATTTTTGGAGTTCTAACAATTTGCAATAGGATTGACTGATAGTAAAAAACCTATTAAAATATGTTGATACAATATAGGTTTTTATGTATGAACCAACATGTATAATTTTTGAAGAATATCCATTATTAGTAGTTATATATATATATATATATATATATATATTTAAGTTAAAAAGGCAAAAGATTTGTTTTATTGTTTAATAGATTTGGAAACAATATTGTCATTATGTAGAATTCTCCCAATGTTGAATGAAATCAAATTTTTAATGAAATATGTTTAAGAGAGTTCCATAAACATTTTTGAATTCATATGGTTGAGAAAAATGTGTATGTCCACCTCTATATATATTATACATGTCAAATGAAAAATTTTAGGGACCTATTTTTAAGAGTTGGTAAATTTTGATAGATTTTAAAAACCATGAAAGCTATTTGAAATTTGATATCAATGATCATATTTTTTTCATTATTAATGGCAAGGAGATACTGGTGCACACTTTCTATAGAAGACTTGATTTTTGAGGAGTTAAAACTGAAGAACTGGCTATAACACATCTTCTATATGATATTATTTTATGTGGAATGAGGATGATATTGAGAATAATTTCACTAACTTATTTATTGAGATTAGATATCATTTTCAAAGGGATGATTTGTTGGAGGTGATGGTAGTTGTAAATCCCATATTTTAGAATAGTAATAATGGTCAAAAACTTATGAGCAATTTATTTCAAAAATACATAGGTTATCTTATTAAGAATTACATTAAATTTATAGAGGTCAATGGATTTGAAATTAAAGGTATTTTGTGAAAATATTTATTGGTTCCTTAGTCAACACATTTTGGAATTATAGCAATTGATAAATATCAGTGTCTAATTGAACCAATAGAAAATGATGCAAATACATGGCTATGGAAAAACGTTTATCCTAGTAGCATCCTATAGGAAAATATTAGTGAATATTTATGATTATATGAAAATTTTAAAACAATGATTTTGGTCTTAGTGAAAGATGTAACAGTATTTAGTGAATTATTCTTCATTAAGTAAAAAAATTTGAAATAGATTGGATAAAAATATAGAGACCTATTTCAAATTGTTTGTTTCATGTTATGTTGTGGGCATGTTTCCTTATGAAAAAGCTCTATAAAAAATAATTCCTCTTACTAAAAGAAGAGGCATCAGTAATACATTTACCAATAGAGAGGATGTAAATATTGACACTGAATATGGCATTGAAATGGTATATGCAAATGTCACTTATGATGAGAAAGTTTGTCAATGATTGTTTTAGCTACTTAAGTCTTAGTTTTATATGTATTACAATTATCATTTTCTAAAATCCAATTTCATATCTTTATTTATATTATAAATCATTTGAAGTATTTAATTCATAAAAATTAATGATAGCATTTTGATTTACTTGATAGATGTTTTTTAGACATTAATTTTATTTTCCATGCAACTATCCCTTTTATGTAATTGGTTCTTCATATGGGTTAAAATTTCTTTGTATTTTTTAAGATGGTATTGTTAAATATATATTTTTATTTTTTGAAAAAACATAAATTTGGTATTTAGCACAATATTAATAATTTTTATATTAAATTATATCTTAAAATTATGAATAATATTAAAGTCAAATACCAATATAAAATAAGTCTACAAGCCTATTGAATAAGAAGACCTAATTGAGAATTTAAAATACCTTATTGAACCCCTACATCATTATAGTTGCATATCAATAATTTTAAATTGATCAAGATTCAAGTGTAGAATAAATAACAATCCAAAATAAAAATTCATCATTGAATTAGATTAAATCATCATGCAAAAAAACTAATCAAAACTGAGTTCAACTCAGAACCAAATGTTTAACTCAGTTGATGTCAAAGAGATCAATAACATTTCCATTTACCAAAGAAGCAAACCATAATTATTTTATAGACTCCACATCCATAATAATTCCATACACACATAACATGTTCACTTCACAAAAAAATGGACTCATAACTAATTGAATGATCAAATTTATAAAAGAAGATTTTCCATTATCTATAGCCATGATTGGTGCTAAATATAATGCTATCAAAAACTAAGATACGTATATAAGACTGAAAATAACACAAAATTTTGAATGATCATAATTAAACAAGATAAAATCACAACACATTCAAATTGATGCTCAGTCCAAATCCATAGCAAAAAATATTTGCATTCAATTCAACCATGAGTACAATAAAAATGACACCATGTTTTTTGAACTATATCAAATTAGAATATAAAACACTAGCATAGTCAATTCAATGCACGTAACATTTAAAATGAACCATAAATTAGTAAAACAAGAGTATTTGAAACATAATAAACTATTGTTTCAAAATTAAAACTTAACATTGTCATTTGAAATTATTGTTTAAAACATAACATTATCTTTTGAAACATCATTGAATATCATTTTTTTTAAAAGACCCATCATCCACTTGGTCACTGCCATCCTTTGAAATCCATACCTTGCCTTCCTCTATGTCATTTTTTAATATGCCTACCCTTAGAAGATCCTCTTTAGAAAAATTAATATTAATAATATTTTCTCTTTCCTCATTAGTTACATCTCCTACTAAAAGAAGACTTGGATATGCATCTATTTTTTGCTTCAATAAAATATCATGGTCCATACCATGCTCCTTAATTATATTCTTGAGTGCATTGTTCTATTTATTAATAGAACAAGCTTTTTCTTTAATGTAATGATAATATTTACACTTTTTCATACATTTTTCAAAATCAAATTAAGGACTTGGGCTTTATTTTTTAGGTTTTCATAATTTTTTCTATATTTAAAAAATTAAATATAATTAGATAAAAGTTACAATAACTAGAATATATTTTCTAAAAATGATAACTTGCCAAAGCTTTTTCCTTCTCTACATTTACAATCATGAAAAGGTTTATGTCTTTGACCGATTTATTAAAGTATGCTTAGGATTTTACATTTAAATTATCCAACTTATTTAACATAATAATCAGAATATTGTCATTTTAATCATTAGAAATGGAAATTGACCCAAATTGAGCTTGATTGAATAAAACATCAATATTTGTGGGTTCGTGTTTAACTAATGAAAAAATTGACACTCTAGGATTAGTTGTGATAATGGGAATTTATTTATTTGATCAATGCTTTCAACCTTAACTCTCATACTTATATATCATTAATCCCATATAGAACACCCTCTTTAAGATTTGAAATTAAATTTTTTGACAATAAATTATTCAATTTAAAAGTAGTAATGTCATCTTTATAAAACTCCACATGGTTTGTAGTTGGTGGGCTAGGGGGTGAAGAGGTACAAGGTACATCCCTGAGAAGGTACACTTAGAACTTGAATAAAATTATGGGGATTAAAATAACTAACAATAAGGTCCCCACTTTCAATCCCTAGATATTATTCATCAAGATCAATATGTTTTAAAAATGTTAATCCCTGCATGCTACACAAACCATCAAGAGAGAATTAGGAAAGTCATAACCTAAGAATTTTAGTGTTCCTCTAATTTGTGATGGAAATGAAATATTTTCCCCCTTGTGAAAATTTAGTTTGGTGGGAGTGGTGGTGGCATACATTTCCTCATAGATTGAGGGTACCCTACAAAAATAAATTATATTTAAAAAGGGTAAATTAAAAAACAAAACCTAATGTTATTTTGAACTTTAACATTTAGTAGGTGTAGTTGGAGAGATTGTGTCCTCTAATATACATGTTTTCTTTGGATTCATATTGGTGGTTTCAACTTCAAGAGGCAATCATTCAATTAATAAAATCTCTAATTTAAGGAAAATCAATTCAAAAACCAAAAGTTAGAAAGTAAAATCCTTGAATAAGTGGTCAAGAAGATTGTGGCACATAAAATTTAGGGGTTTGTTGAGTTAATTCAAGTTTAAGGTCAACAGATTTAGATTAAACTACAAAAATTAAAGAAACAAATAAAATAATAGAAAAAATAAATTTTCATGATGTATCATTTATCATTGAAATTTAA
This sequence comes from Torreya grandis, assembly GCA_037957365.1. Taxonomy (NCBI): domain Eukaryota; kingdom Viridiplantae; phylum Streptophyta; class Pinopsida; order Cupressales; family Taxaceae; genus Torreya; species Torreya grandis. Next base: position 3,695,720 of record JARHVA010001128.1, read on the forward strand.
AAGTATGAAAACTAGCATGTGGAAATGATTCATAAGAAGGCCTTAGACATTTGGAAATTTTAATTAAATGAAAAGCTTATTATGTAAAATCACAATCTCTAGAATATTTAATGGGATAATGTCCTTTTAAAGCATCTTATCTTCATGTGCTAAATGCACAAAGTATTAACTATAATAAGAAAATAAATATTATGATTTAGATTTGTAAGAATTTATAAATTAAATCATTTAGGTGATTTATTTAAATGTTAAATTAACCTCATACTCATCAATAGAAAAATAATTTATTCTTATTTTTGGATTAAGCATAGTTGTAATTGATATTTTCTATAGGTCATACAAGGCCTCATAATTTAAGGCCAAAAAAATTGAAACATGAAATTATAGAACTCTAATTGAAACAAACATAATTCAACTCTAATCTAATCCCATTGGAAATAAATGTACACCAATCATATTTTAAACATGAAAGAGTATAGATAATGTAAATAACAACCCAAAATTTAATGTCTCCTAGTCTTCCCTATAAGACTATTCTTTCAAAGAAAAAATGAACAATGAATTTCAAAAATGGGTTCAATATTTTATCAACTTGGAGACCTTTTAATCTAAATATATTAAATAAAATCAAAAATATATATAATTAGTGAAAAGTGATGATATTTTATAAATCAATGAATTTTAGATTTTAAAAATAATGATATAAATATTGGTTGGACCGATTTACAAGTTGTAGGAAAACTTAAAATATTTTTTGTCATCATCAGTCAACATAATTTTTGTGGTGATAGGGTTGGCATTGTGGTGTGTAATCCATATCAAATTATGGATATCTAAAGGTGAGGTACCAAAGGAAATTAATTTGGATTTGATGTGACATTAAACCTTGACTCAGTATTGTCATAGCAAGACATTAGAGATTTCAGCAAGATTACATCGATCTCATACTGTGGCATGTAAATGAGGCCCCAAAAATTACACTTGGGAATCAAATCATTATATGTGTCTATCTACTACATTATTTTCCAAATATCAAGGAATAAAAAAATCATGAATATGTATATTCATGTAGAATCCATGTCATTATTATAACTTGTCAATGTTGTAGGTGAATGGCTATGGAAAACATGAGAGATAACAAATATAAAATGATTGTGTAAGAGTGTAAAAATGAGAGAAAAGGGGATATTTATAATTTGTGTCAAATCAACCATCTGGTAACCAAGGAAATTGATTGCATATGAAACTAAATAGTCTCTAAACTAACCAATTGCACCATCTAACCAACTTCCCAAACATCTAATTGGTTGCATCATGAAACCAACTAAAAATAGTTGGTAGCTAGATAAATTATGAAATTAAATGAAAAATATATTTGGTTAGTTGCATAGTTCAATTGAATGATCACCTTTGATAGTTAATTGCATAATGCAACTGAATGGTAAGCTTTTTTGGTTGATTACATAATATAACCAACTAACAACCTTTATTGATTGTTTATATACTACATAAATCTGGTATTATTTGTAATTTAGTTACATAATGCAACCGATCGGTGATAGTTTCCATTTAGTTACATTATGTAATTGAAAAATTGTACAAAAATAAAAAATAAAAAAAACTATTTTCCTTGTCCGTTTCACCTCTCCTCATAATGGATTTGCCAACACACTTAAAAAAATTTCCATGCCTATGAAACATTTATCTATAGATTCACCAATGAAATCCAAGGGTATTTTTGATAAGGGCTCTTAAAATTTACCCTACCTTATCTATATGAAGACATTATTTATGAGGATGTAATTTTTAATATATTTATTAATTGTGATCCATCTCGGTTAGATATTAAAAAATGTGTGAAAGATGTGAACATAATTTTATGAGACGCTATGAAATTTTAGTAAGATACATGTTTGATAGAATTATTTATAGATACCATTGAGATCCTTTAGTGATTTATGAGTATAGTGGTAACATGAGTTATTACTCTTGTGGACTAGTAGGTTAACTATTATGTCATGTTTATGACAATGACCTAACTTCATTATGTTGTTGTCTATTGTACTTTTACTATTCATTATTGTGAACCCTTGTTCCTTAATGTTACTAAAGTTGTTATTTTACCTCATTTTAAACTCATTGTAAATGTATATATATGTATAAATATGAGTATTCCTATTTTTATACAAATACCTCTATAACAAACCCATCTTCTTAAAATAATAGTATGGTGTTGAAACATGATGTGTAAAATAAAAAATATATATATTTACCTAATTATACCTAAGTTAATGTAAAATTATTGATGTTATGTTGTGTGTATTCTACTTATGTAAAATATTTGAGTAATGCATGACCATATTGTTGGTGAATTTTTTTTTAGTGTAACCCTGCATCATTTCTCTATGTTTGAGTATGATGCAAGTATGGGGTTTGAGGGAGGTGTAGATCCCTATTTATACTATTTTGACTGAGTTATGGACTAGGAAGTAGAACTTATCATAGGTTAAAAACCCACTTTTCCATTTTTATATGAATCATGCCATAAATTTTTTAAATGAGAACCATAGTTATTCATGCATAATGGTTTCCTTATGAACATAATGTCCATCCACTTACCCTTAGTGGTTATTGAATGACAAGGTTTGTGTTCACTACACTATGTTTAGCCATGTGATTAGTTGGTACATCTACCCTATTGATATTACCTCTAAGAGGTAATTGAGACTTCTATGATGGTTACTTATGTCATTATCCTCTTGAATGGCTTCCCCAAACCACATAATAAATTTTATGTGAACTATTTGCAAGATTTTTCATTTGAAACTTATTTTAATTTGAATGATAATTTTTTTGAAACTAACACCTTTCTCTTATTTGTAAATTTAAGAATATATTCAACCAGTCATTGGATTTATGTTATTATAAAGTTTATTTTTGGGTTTTATCATTATTTTAAGACTATTTGGTCTTAAAATAGTTATTTATTTTGATCGAATGATTTTGAGTTATTTTTTAATTGTAAATGTTCATTTCTTTTATGTAATGTAATATGTATAATTTTCTCCTTATGCATGGTATGGGTGATAATAATATATCTTGTTTAACAAGCTGTAGGATCATAACGGAACTTGTGTGGGTAGGTTCATGAATCCATATTTAACTCACCAAACATGGTGTTTTATTTTGTGTAGTGATAGTTGGCTGGTGGAATAATAGTTCCTAAGCCCTTATATGTAATGTTTTCATAAAATATTCTAAACATAACACTTTTTTTCCTATTCTTAGTTCTTCCATTAGATGGTGTTCAATATTTCTCATTTTTGCTTATTATGGTATTGTCATAGAATAACACTTATCTCAACACATTGTACTTTAACCATGTATTGGCACTCATCTCTTTTATAAGAAATATTTACATTATAATGGAACCTATACTTGAATGATCATATTATAGATTTTATGGGTTTTACTTGTTTTATGATGGAAAATATGGGTATCAGTTCATTCTTGTGGTATTTCAAGAAGAATTAAGATCATGTGGTTGCATTACTTTTATTAATTTTTATTCTTACATAGATTATGATTCTTATTTATAAGGGGGATAATGTAATACCATACTTTAGTGGTGTGTTCCCTTTCTAATCATTAGATATCCTTACAGTTGATACCTTGTCATTTCTCTTATGTGCATGTTTTGTGCATGTCACCCTACTATCTATTGTAAATGGTGTCTTTAGGTATGTCATTTTGGTTAAGAAATATAACCATATTTCATTTAACATACATTTTATCTTATAATTGATACTTATTAGTAATTATAGTGTAGTCATTTAACCTCACTTCTTGGAAAATATGAAAGTTAAATCTTTAACATGTGTATTTAAGATGATGCAAATTCTTTCCTAATATGAAATAAGGTGTAATTATAACTAAGGATTAAGTTATTGTTACCAATGTTATTTTACAAGAAGGAGACATTTTTAGTTAACTATAACTTTCATGAAATTTATCGTTGACGTTTATCCTTTCAATCTTGAATTTTAGATTATATTTTAAGTCATAGCAAGAGGATGGAACATTATATAATATATTTATATTTATTTAGTACCATCTTGGAAAAAATTGATAGTTTGCCTAAAATTTTTCCTTGTGTCTAATACAACAACATAATTTAGGCATGGGTTGATATTTTCTAGTTTTAAGTTTTAGATAATGGTACCATTCAAATTTTGTGTTAATTATAATAAAAAATTCAATTTTTTTTATAAATCTTTGGAAACCACATAGATGAATTAAATATGGCTTGTTCAAAGAGTTTAAAGAAGTGGTTGAGATAGGTTGAATTTGGAGATAGAGTTTGAAACCAATTGAAACTATATGTCCAAAATTAATTCACTCACATATAAAAAATTAACATATCCTATCCTTGCACCCCTAAATAGAAGGTTAATCCCCATATTAAAATTTATTGCATTAGAGGGAAATTAAAACCATAAATATGAGTGTATAGGTTGGTTAAGAGGATGTTATGTGAAAGGAAGGAAACATTTTTTGAATGGATAGAAGAAGTTGTGCTAATTAGGTCGCATCCTTGAGGGATAAATAATGAGTTTTGAGAGCCTTCAGTTAAATATATTTCATTCCTTTCTTAGTATATGAATGTTATCAATGTTTAAAAAAAATCATTATAAATTGTCTATCATTGGTCATTATATTTATGCATTAGAATTTATATTACTAAAGTAAATTACCTATAAATGATTTAATAACAACTTATAAATCTAATTTTATAATGATGATTACTTTATAAAATTTTATATATTTATGTGATTTGAGAATGTTTCTGAAAAGAGGAACATGTCAAAATGGTAACATATATAAACCTAGGTCTAAACATGTGAAATTAATTGCTCATTTTATGAAAGGCATATAATTTTGTAACATCAAAATTAAACTCACTTAGAAATTATGGTGTGTATACATGCCTATCTATACCTTGTAACTCAAATTATTCATTTAGGGAGTGTAACACACATGGGACTAAAAATAAGTATCCATTAATCTATGTATGGGAATGTTGCATACTAAAATCCTCATATTAAATCTTGATCTTGGATTATCTTGTTAAAAATAGAGATGTTGCACCATGTATCCTTCAATTTATAGATGAGAGCATGTATAATTTTTTTAATAAAATGTTAAAAAATACAATCAATTAAAATTGTATTCTTTATATTATGTGTGGTTGGTACCTAGTATTGATGAAATGGTATCAATTCTAATTGAGGAAACCCATGTTTGGATATTAAAATACAATTAATGTGTTTTTTTCAAGACATCCTTTCTAATCTAGTTGTGTTTTTATTGCACCTATAAATTAAAATTTAAATAGAATTAGAAACATGTTTCACTTGCATTATTGCTTGTGTTAAAATTATTTCAATTATCTTTGATTAAAAATACCCTTGTATATATGTTATTACATTTACTCTTTAATTGTTTTTATTATTTATCCATATGTCTTGAGCCTTGTTCTAGGTATACTCAATTAAGGTTTTATATTCACTTTGTGTTCATTTATACTATATATCCCTTAATCAATTATTATTTATATGAAGTTAATTTTGTGTTTATATGCATATATAAAAATAAAATGTAAGATTAAAATCCATAAAGTGCAATGAATTTATGTCACAAAATTATGTTGTTGATGTTTTAGAGAATCAAAACAATTATTTTTTGGGTGAATGTTTAAATTTATCAAAATGTGTATAAATTATGCACTATATAATCATTTGTTGAATGCTTGGAAGGGATGTCACTAGATAAAACTTAAACACATTAAAATCAATGTTGGTATTCCAATCTAATGCTACTAAAGGTTTACTACAATGTGAAAATGGGTTAATACGATGGGAATTATGTTTCCTTCCCTTTGCACAATTTATGTTTTATTTTTTTTAAAAGGAGAAATAAAAATAAGAAAAGAGGAAAAAGGAAAAACTATCTTTTAGATACTAGATTGGTAGAATAAATTTAATACTTTGTTTTACATTTTTAATTAATACATTTTTATCTTAACATTATTATGTCATGTTGTGGAGTATTATTGTGTCTAATATTCTTGAGTATGAATGTATGGACCATGGAAAATTGAGTTTGAAAATTAATAGGTGAACTTAGAGTGAAATAAGACTTTTGACATGGTAAATGTTTTACATAAATTATACTAACCATTAAATTTTATATCTCTTACCTTAATGAAAAGGAAATATTTTGTAACAAATAGATTAATAAATCTTATTATTTGGATATTTTTCAAGACTACGTAATTTATGTTAAAATAAAACCTTTCCTATCAAATCTATGATCTATAAATTTGAATCAAGAGAGGATGGTTAAGATGGTGTTAGTTCCAAAATGAAAGCAAAATTAAATAAACACACTAATAACATAACATCTCTAGGCATAAACACTAGGGAAAGCTTAGTTAACAAAAGCAAATGACAAACACAACTAAAAAGCAAGGAATGAAACACATGAATTACTTCATCTTATTTGGATGCTACAAATGCCTTTGTAGTAGTGGCTTACTTAGCTTGTGCTCATGAAGTCCTTGGCAATGGAATCTTGGTTACCTCCATCTCTCCTTGGCACCTTGTGGCTTTGGCTTAGCTTGGCTTAGAATCAATTTGGTATGGTAACACTAGTTTCTTTGAATATTTTAGAACCAATATTACATTATAACTCTACATAAATTAAGCTTAGAAATGATTTTGTAAGGCCTCTTATTTTTAGATTTTTTGATTTGATCAAAATCAACCTCTACCATCCATCTCAAGATTAAGATGTGTGGTTAAGGATTAATTCAATTTTTAGAATTAAGTTTGTAATTATCCCCATCATGGAATTAGAATAAAGGGAAATTAAGAGGCATGGAGGGCATCATGGAAGTCATTGATGAGGCATGGAGGGCATGAATCTTGATATTTATGGCATTTATGGCTTAGGGATGTATTCCCAAGAAATGAGGTCACTCGATGATGCAGATATTCAATATTCATTTCCAAAAATAATTATTCAACAAGTTTCCATGGAATTATTAATTAGGCCTTGATTTGGGTTAATTAGCTCTTAAGCATGATTAAGCACTTTATGCACAAATTACTCAAATAGATCATAATGCCTTGTTATTGGTCCTAAATTTGAATATATTAGAATTAGAAGTCATTATCAGATGTGTTGGATGAATATTCCCATTTAGGATGTTTTAAAAAATAAATAACAAAGGCATGAGTTTTGTGCAAAAATATTTGATAGGAAAGAGTAGTCCAGAGCACGTGGATGTAGAATTGGCATTTTGACTCAAGATGAATTGATCAATGTTAGCTGGCCCATAAATTTCATTACCCCATTTAGTGATACCCTAGTTAAAATCAATACTTGAATATTTTAGTTTCATATCATATATCATGTTTTAGTTTTATTAGGCCAAATTATGTATTTTGGGTAGAAATTGGCCAAAATCTTGATTAGAGGTTATCAATGGATAGTTTTAGGTGTCTATAGTTTGCCCCTATTTGGGAAGGCATTGCAAGCTATAAGCATAGTAAAATATTCTCAAATAATGAAAAGGTCCTATATGCTTACAACTACAATGATGATAAACTAACTTTATGATGCCCCCTTGAGGGAATGGTTGGCATAAGTAGGTTGGAAAATGGTCCCTTGAAAAGAAAGAAGTGAAATGAGGGGACCAAAGAAAGGAAAGGTGATGGGGTGAAAACATAATGATGTTGAAAAATTAGTCAAAATAATTGAGAATGCATGTGGGATGGTGCACAATGGTTTTCCCAAAGGCAGTTATAAACATTATACCCTGATAGTGGTAATATGGTATGATAACATAATGATTTGCCCAAAGGTAGTTATAATCATTGAGAAGATGGAGCTACCCCAGTTAGGACAGAAAAACAAGATAATAACATGCCCCTATATAGGTATAAAAAATAAAGTGGTGACAACACAACAATTTTCCTAAAGGTGGTTATAATCATTAAGAAATGCAAGTGGGATAGTGTGCAATGATTTGCCCATAAGTGGTTATAATAATTGGAACTTGATTATGGAAAACATTATAAAATTGGTTGAGGATGATGATGACTTAACATAGAGGGTAATTATGAATTGGAATAACCTACTAGTAGGGAGATGCTCATCTGAACTAATAAAGATTAAAATTCTTTCATGTTTAATTACTCCATTTGGGATATGATTGGGAGTGAATCATGATGTCAGTGATAAAGAGATTCCACCATTGATGAATAGACTTATTGAATATAATGTTTATTATAGTATGTTTCATTAGTAATCATGAGGACTTGGCCTAAATATGTATGAGGACTAACTCCCGTAATCTAATACTAAATGAAAAATAATGCACCAATGATAGAAACCATGATGAAAATATAAACATATAAATATGGATGGATTCAAGTATAAGTGTGGGTAAGGAATCACCTAATGAACACACATAAAATGAGTAAAAGCAATAGTTCCAAAAGCAAACAAATAGACAAATAAACAAATAAAATAAGAAAAAATAAATAAACAAACAACACAATAAAAATCCTATGAACATTACCCCTAAAAAATAGGATACAACTTAAAAAACAAAAAAAATGGGGGAATAGAAGAAAAAGAATGGGGTGGTTTATTTGTCTCCATATGCTCTAGGCAAGTGTATGCTACCTACATAGTTCCATGGATGTAATATCTGATAAAAAACTTTAGGCCAAATGTAGTTCTCCCAAGGAATGGGAAGAATGTGATAATTGAGGAAAAAAATAGAATGGATGTGATAGAAGAATAGGAATGGTCTTGAAAAATAGAAAGTGTATGATATAAAAGGCCAAAAAGGATGGGAAAACTAAATGACAATTGATTTTCTTATAACTTAGTAAGGGTTCCCATAATCCTTAAGGCAAAGAATGGTCAATGTTTTTATTCTTTTCTAATGATTTTTCAAATGTTTTTAGAATTATTTTTAGAGTATCTCAACTCGATCAAGAATGATGAGACACTTAAATGGTTCAATCTCACAAAATGCAAGACTGTTCAAACTTAGGTTACTCACAAAATGGTGAGAGCGTAGCTTAGGTTACTCATAAAATGGTGAGAGTGTGGCTTAGGTTGATTGAGCTAACCTCAATAAGTATTGAGCACTACCTACATAGTCTCAGAGTAGGACCTCAAGTCACTATATTTCTACCTTTATAGTGGAGGAATTTTACTAGTGCAGTAGCCAATACAAACAAAATAGGAATAGTTGGTAAAAAGACATAGTATGGCATAGGAAGTGGCAAGTTGGTAAGTCAAGGCTTAGTGTTGCCCCTAGTTTTCCCATAGGTATTTATAACTAGGACACAACATCATAGATCAATGGTACTAATTTTTTCAAAGGTAGTTATAATTAGTAGCAAGACTGGTGGTAAGAAAGGACTAACAAGTGAAGGATGCAACTACTAAAACTTATATCACACTATCCAAAAATATGCTCCTTGTCTAAAATAATTGAACCAATTGATGAACTAATTAGATACCTTGATGTTAAAACTACCTAATGAATGACAAAAACCAAGGTCAAATAGGTTAGGCTTTGAAACACACTAGGTTGATAGGTCAAAAATGGAAAATGGATATGGCAAAGAGGATAGACAAGGTATGTGTACAAAGAGGAATAGTGTCAAAAAGGCATAATTAAAATGGTCCTTACAGATAATACACATTAGAACTCAAGCATAGTACCATTTTAGGTGAATAATATTTATTAGCTTTGTAAGTTTGTCACCATCTAGTGTGGCAAGCCTATATGCTCTTGATCCATAATTTGTAGTGATGACAAAAGGCCCTATCCAGTTTGATTTGAATTTCCCTTTATGTTTCTTCTTAGTCATGGTATTATTTTAATTTTCTTTGAGAACAAGATCACTAAGTTCAAATGTTCTATACTTAACATATTAATTATAGTGACCTTTGAGTTGATTCTGATATGATTGAAGATTATTGAGCATGGATGTGCATTTTTCATCAAATAGATCCATCTCTTGTAGGTGAGCTACTTGATAGTCATGATCATCTAGCACATGCTAGAAAGAGATTCATAGTGAAGGTAACTCGACTTCAATGGGAAGGATGGATTTAGCACCATAAACAAGTGAGTATGGAGTGGATCCTTTAGGGGTATGATGACTGGTATGGTATGCCCAAAGGGTAGGGAATATCTGAAGGTGCCAATCATAACCAACATCATTGATAATCTTTTTGAGAATTTTGACAATGGTTTTTTTGGATGCCTAATCTTTGCCATTACTTTGAGGGTAATATGTTGTACAAAAATGTTGGGTGATGTTGTATTCAATACATAATTGGTCTACATCTTTGTTCTTGAATGATCCTCCATTATCAGTTATAATGTGAGAGGGGATACCATAGTGGTAGATGAGATTGTTGAAGATGAATTTGGAAATTTGTTTTCTAGTCACGTAAGTGAGGGGTATAGATTCAACCCACTTAGTGAAATATTTAGTGGCTGCAAGGATATGTTTATGGCCATCAGATGAAGTAGGGTTAATATTCCTAATGAGGTTAAGTCCCCATGTAGAAAATGGCCATGGTTTCAACATCAATTTTAAAGTTTTTGTTGAGTCATGAATAAAATTATCATGCCATTGACATTTGTCACATTTATTTATATATGTAGTGGCATATGCATCCATTTTGGGCTAATAATAATTAGTATGTAAGATATTTTTGGATAGTACTACCACACTAGAATGGGCTCCACATACTCCTTCATGAACTTATCTTAACACTATCATAGACTCTACTGAAGTTAAATAACAAAGTAGAGTTCCATCAAAACCATGATAGTAAAGAGTGGATGCAAGTAAAGTATAATAAGTGGAATGATGAATGAAGGCTTTGGTTTATTTTGAGAGATTTTAGGTGATATAACTTGGTCATGAAGGTAGTTGTAAAGGTTTGAGTACCAAATATAATTATGACCACAATATCACAAATTATGGCAATGATTGAAGGTTCATGAGCTAGTGCTGAAAATTTCTCAATGAGAAACTGATACTATCTAGCTTTATCTATTTGTCAAATTAGAGAGCCAATAGTAGCCATGGCATCTACAATTATGTTACTATCCCTTAGTATATGCTCAAACTAAATGTTGGAAATTTCCTTTTTAAGAGTGTCAACCATAGATTTTTATGGAACCAGCTTGTCATCTTTGGTCTAAAAATGATTTATGACATGATTGATGATTAACTGAGAATCATCATAAACTTGAAGATGAGATATATTCCAATGCACTACTTATTGAAGTCCTGTAATAAGTGCTTCATACTTGGCCATGTTATTTTTACAAAGAAAGCTAATTCTAAATGATTTAGGGATTAGATCCCCCTATGGTATAATAAAAAATAGGCCTACCCCTAACCTATGCACAGTGAATGAACCATCAAAATATAGCTTCCAAGATTGCTCCTCAAGGGGTGTGTCCATGATGGTCATGATGGATTCATTAGGAAATCAAAATGTGAGTGGTTGGGTGTCTATGAGAGGTGTTCCAACAAGTTGATTTGTAATAAATTATCCTTTGATTGCCTTCTAATTGACATACTCTATGTCAAAATCACTAAGAAGCATGATCCATTTAGACATTCTACCTTGTAAAGCCATTTTAGATAGTAGATACTTGAGTGGATCTAATTTTTAAATGACCATAGTTTTATTATTCAACATGTAATTACACAATTTATGAGCTATGAAAACTATGGCCAGACAAGCTTTTTCAATAGGTGCAAAGTTGTGTTCATATGTAACCAAGGTATTACTTAGGTAGTATACAACATGCTCCTTTTTGTTGTCATCATGTTGAGCCAAGAGTGCCCCTAGAGCATGGTTGGTAGTTGATAAGTATAATAAGAATGGATTTCTTGGCATATGATGTAGTAAAATAGGTGGATTGACAAGATAGTCTTTGAGCTATTAAAAAGCCACTTGGTAATGATCATCCCAGTGAAATGCCACTCCTTTATTTAAAAGTGTGTAAATAGATGGCACTTATCTAATAATTGAGAGATGAAATGTCAGATTGACTAGATCTTACCCTGCAAACTACAAATTTATTTTAAATTAGTTGGTGGTGGCATCATGGTTATAGCATGGACTTTAGTTGGATCTACCTCAATACCTATATGAGACTAATGAAGCCAAGTAATTTTCCTGAGGTTACACGAAAAAAACATTTCTTTAGATTTAGTCTAACTTTGTACTCTTGTAGTCTTTCAAATATCTTGCACAACACTATTGGATGGTCAACCCTAGTTTTGGATTTGCCTAATAGGTCACCGACATAGTCTTTAACAATATTATGAATCATATCATGGAATATGGTAGTCATGGCCCGTTGATATGTAGCTCCAACATTCTTAAGGACAAATGGCATCAGTTAATAACAAAATGTTACCCATGGAGTGGTGAATTCTATTTTATGTTGATCTTATGGTGCTATTCTGATTTGATTGTATCCTAAAAACCCATCCATAAGTGAAATAATTTCATAACTAGCTATGGAATAAATGATCATGTCAATATTAGGTAAGGAAAAATCATCTTTAGGATAATATTTATTAATGTCTCATAAATAAATACAAATTTTGATCCCTTCAAGCTTTTTACTAATAGGTATAACATTAGAGATCCATTCAGAGTAGTTAATGGATCAGATACATCCTACTTCTAAGAGTTTTTCCAAATCTTTCTTTACCAATACAAAAATGCAAGGATGCATCTTATGTAGCTTTTGTTTTACCAGTTTAACATCAATATTAACCACATGGTGGTGTAGAACCAAGGTGGGGTCTAAACCTAGCATGCCAAAATAGGCCCATGTAAAAATATCTATAAATTATCTCAATAGATATGTAAAGATGTTGCATTCCTCCTTAGTGAGAGACACTCCTAAATTTATCCATTTTAGGTCTGATGGAGTCTTGATATTTACCTCCATTTTATCTTCAACTACAAGGGTCAAAACATCTTCTAGGATAGTAGGCATTGACTTGAACTATTATACTATATCAGGGTCCTCTATTAGGACTTGCTCTTCAACTTCTCCTAGACATGATGAATCTGAATCCCCTAATGGGAAATCTAGCCATGTAACAAAAATAGTCAAAAATTCTTGGAGAATTTTATCAAATACTTATTGTTGCTCAAATATAAACTTTAATCCATAAGCAAGTTCATCATTGGTGGTCTCTTGGTCTAAATTCAAAGAAGAATGAACTCCCCCATCTAATGGTTCCTAAAACAAGTTTTCACCACTAGATTGGCCTTTATCTTTACTTTTTCCCTGGTCAAAAAGTGCCTCATAAAGTTTTTCACTTTGGGAACTCAATGTTTTACTTATTTGTTTTTGGATAAAGGTTTTCACATGCTCTCCAAAATAGGCTACATGATCTAATGTGATTGAGAATATTGATTTGTGATCTCACAATAGAACATTGTCTCTAAGGCCTAAGAAATCATAGAATGCCTCATCATTCTATAACTCATCAATCGGTAGACTAGATTCTTATTGGTCCCAAGATATCAATTGGGGATAATATAATTGTAATGGATTGTGATAAATGGCATAAGTAAGGGTATAAATGGAATTATTATTAAATAAGTTGGTTTCAACTAGGTTATCAAAAGTAAGGCTATGATAAGTCTCTGCTTTGTTGTCAACATCATCATCACTAGTCATTGGTGATGGAGTTTGAATAAGATATGTGGGGTCACACCCAAGTGGTTTAAATACAAGTCCATAAGGTCTTTCATACTTAGTCATGGAAATTGGCTTGATGGTTTCTTGTTGATTCGATCTGAGGCATCTTCCTTCATAATTATGATGCTCCATGATCTTATTGGGAATAGGATATTTTGCATTTTAATAACAACCAGCTTGGTCTTCATTATATAACCATGATTCATCCCCTTCAAGAGGGTTAGGTCATAGGCTAGATATTGGTACAAATATGATAGGTCCCTTATATTTGTTCTTTTGTTGCCAATGTATGTGCGGGATAACCTCAGGTCGCCCAAAGGTTTTTGGATTCTAAGGAAGACTAGAAATATGAAATGTATCATGAGTCACATATTCTCTTGGTCCATTATCTAAAATGGTGAAATGATTAGAAGCTTTAGGAGGTGGCATGTGGGAAAGGGAATCTAAGGTATTAGGATCTATGTAATTATCTAGTGAAGGATCAATAATTATATCCTTTCATTTATCCTACTTGGAACTTAGATTCATGTCATACTGATAATTATAACTTTGAAACTTGACCTCGAGATGCTTGTAGTGTTCATATGGGTGTAAATATCTTAGAATATTCACCTCCATCCATGAGTGGGAAAACTTGATACATTAGTGTAGTGTTGAGGGGACTGCACAAATCTCATGTAACCATGGCCTACCTAGAAGCATGTTTTATGATAACTCTAGATCAAGCACATGGCAAAGTGTATCATGGGTTAAAGACCCAATGATAACTGGAAAAATAATGGTGCCTTGTGACTCTCTTTCTTAATTATCATAGGCTTTAATAGTTATTATTTCTAGTTGGAGATCTATCATTGTGTACCCAAGAAGCTTGATGAGCTTGAGAGACACTATGTTGAGGCTAGATCCATTGTCGATAAGGACATGTTTCACTTTAAGACATCTAATACTAACTTCTATGTATAATGGATTATTATAGATTGGGCCAAGAGAATACATATTGCTTTGGTTGAATATGATTTGTTAGGCTGGAGCTAAGTGTCCAACCAAAGCTTGAAAGTTATCAAGGGATATGTCACTAGCAATAGTGGACTGGGTCAAAAACTCAATCAAGATGTTTTTGTGGATTATTGACATCCAAAATAAATCTAAAATAGAAATTTGTGATGGTTTTTTCTTAAATTTTTCCACAATATCAACTTCTTATCTTGGTCAGTATTGAATGGTTTATTCTGAGGCTAAATAATTGGTCGGATGATAGGAAAAGTGGTGGATGATTGTGGGCTTAGGATGGTAATCTTTGACCTTTGAGTTATGATTGCACAATCAAGATTAAATACTAGACCATTATTACTAACCAATGTTGGGAATGGTGAAGGACCAGATAGGACAAGTCTTAGTTGCCAGTGCACTTGTATGTGGTCACATGGTAAGGACAAGTTGTCACTATAAGATCCAAAAGGGGAATTCCTAATTTGTTGGTTTGCCTGTATGCACTCCTAGGTCAAAGAAATAATATCCATTTGATTTGGCTGAATATTGTTGTTTGGTAATGGTCTAGGTTGATTAGTACTTGGTCTAGGATTAATGGAGATAGTATTAATGCTACCCCTTACAATATGACCTACAAACCTATTATAGTCATATGTAACTGCATGATAGGTCTATTGGTTGTTACCATTTTGACCTTGGTTTTGACCATCATTTTTTCAATGTGGGTTCTACTATTAATTTTGTTCATTATACTCATTTAGACTTTGATTTTGTTGTTACACTAGCCATTGTTTTTGTCGTTAATTGTTCTATTGCTATTGATTATTATGTTAGGGAAAGGGGTTTTGATATATACCAAGAGTTTTATTGGAAGTGGAAGCACCATTATCCAATTTTATCTCCCCATTCTCCAACATATTCTTGATTAAATGCTTGATTTGGACACATCCTCATAGATTATGCTTGTTAACCTGATGATAGTCACAGAATTCATTTTCATAGTACCAATCAGGATAAGAAATGCCTTAAAAATAATGTTTTATTATGGGCCAAATAATCATATTAGTGGTATCAAGCTTGAAAAATATAAATTCAATAGGTTCTCTTAGGTCACTAAAGACATGACGTGCAGGGATGGTTCTTCGAGGAAAAGGGGTTTGTAATGGTAAATGCTACTGTATTTGTTGTGTAGGTCTTGGTTATTGCACTTGTGGAATTTTTTGAAGAGGTTTATAGGTAGGAGTAAGTTAAAAAGGTGGTGTAGATGATGTTTGTACAGTTTGGACATGGTAAGATTTGGTTACTCTATTTCCCACAACATTCCTATTACAGTTGAATTACTTTGGTCTTTCATGGTTATTGGCCTATTCTAGTTGTGATGCTTATAATTAGATGGGATGTTGGTCATTTTAATTATTGGTACCCTAGTTTTTATTAGTTGAATTGAGCTTGATGACTCCTTTATTTATGAGCACTCTCTCAATCAATAAACCTTTATCAATGATCTCTTTGAACATATGTGCACATTATAGTTTGAAATGATAAGCTATCTCACTATGAAAATTTTTGGTAAACATAGTGGCTAATTTTTTATCTAGTAAATTGTGTGTGAAATGGATTGAAAGGGCTCTCCATCACTATAAATAAATCATAAAACTCTCCCTAGCTTTTTGCTTTGCTTGTGTCAGGTCCACTAATGAAATCTCATGTTCGAGATTATAAGAAAAGTGTTGCATAAATTTATCAGAAAGATCATCAAATTCTATTACTAAATTCTTAGGCAACTTTAAAAACCACTCCAAGGCTTGTCTTTCCAAGCTCCTTGGAAACAATAGTAAAAGGCATATGTCACTATATGCCACTAGTTGACATGAAACAAACAATTTACTTAAATGAGCCCTAGGATCACCTTTCCATTTGTATTTATCAAATTTTTTTGGTTCATATTCTAGAGTAAATAGTATTTTAAAATAATCCATGTTGAATGGATTAGAACATATGTCATCCAATTTAAAATTTTTGGTCTGCTTTCCACCCCGAATGCTAGCAATTGCATCCTTTATTTGTTGTAATTCCTGGGAGATAAAATTGGAAGGGATATTGGTTTGAGAGAGAATGTTGGTTTGAGTAAATGGTAGAGAGGTCACAAGTGGAACACTTTGACCAAGGTATGATGTAGATAATTATTGTGGTATATTGGTTTGGTTAGGGAATGGACCAGGAATATATATACATGGATTGGGATGTACTTGAAATTGCACATTTGGATATACGATATTTTGGTTTGGGTTGGTGATAAAGGTTTTAATTAGGGGATTTTATGGTTGGGATGGAGGGATATAATTAATCTATGCCTTTTGTGGTTGAAAAGGGACATGTTACTGACTAATCAAACCTTAATGTTGAGTGGGAAATTATGGACCAAGACCCTATCTCTAGATTTGTGGCATATTTTAAACTAATTGTTGTCTAGTAGGTACCTGAGAAACATGAGGACCTCCTTATCACACAAATCCGTATGAGGAAGTGAAATTAGGTTATAGATTTGACATTTGGCATTGACCAATATTTACATGTTATTAACTAGTCATTGTTTGGTTTTAGACTGGGATATTAGTCTAAGACTAAAAAGGTATTTTTGTCATTACCTAGTAGGGTGGAATATTTATTGCCCCCGATTGAGGTGGAAATGTATTCATCCTTTATTACATTGATACACTAGACTATGTTTGCTATTGTGAAATACTACTCACTACTTGTTGAGGGGGATTAGGATTCATCACATTTTATCATTGAGGTATGATATTGGCCATTGTTTGATTACCTAACCCCATAGGTAGTACAATTAAGGAAGCAGTTGATTGAGGCTGGGGTGCAAAAATTTTTATCCCTTGGTATGATGACCTATTCATAGGATTAACTAAAAGCACATGTTATTGGCTAGTTGTTTGTGTATTAGTGCTACTTTGATCAGGAATGGTCATTATTTTCAAATTATATACTACATTTGGCTTACTATTTAGTGTAAAGGTTAAAGACACTTCTTTGATAATTGGCATATGCATCAGGTTATCTATTGAATTAGTTTGTATAAATGGGTCAAAATATAGATTTTCTTGTCCAATTAACTCTATCATCACTCCTATTGAAGGAACTAGGTCAATGAGAAGCTTACCATGTTCATTTGATTGAAATCACATGCTAAATTCAAATATGTTTGATATGTTGTCTACATTTGGTTAAAGTGTTATACCATGATGTTTTAGCTTCGATTAGATATATTAAGAGCTTGGTACATTGTTTGGACTAGAGCCATATGATTACTAGAAGAAGCCTATTGATTTTAAATGATATTATGGGGCACTCTTACTAGACTTGGTAAATTTTCATGGGGGAAGTCTGATAGAAAATTATCCCCTACCTCTATGGCTCTAACCAAAATCTCATCTTTGTTCTCTAACAAATGTCACTCAAACAAAAATGGATCATACATGGAAGCCATATTAGTATAATATGACTGTTGAAGTACTAGCTCATCCACTATAGATATTATAGTGAAGTATTGTTCAATTTTTTCTTGGTCTTCTTCTGTGTACGGTGGTGTGTTAACCATATATTTAGCTAATGGATCTTGGCTTTGTGCCCTGATTGAGTATTATAAGAGGAATAAGAATCCATCTCATAAATAATGTTATCTGCATAGGGGTCTTGTACCATTTCCTTCTGTGTAACTACATTACTAATCCTTAGATTATACATGAGTCCATTATGAGTGTAGGAATACATGTTGGGATCCATAGTCAATGCTTTGCGATAAAAGGTTAAAGATTTATACAAACTCTAAAAAGGATAGAATCTAAAACAAATGATGCCTTTAACTTGGTCTATATTTTTCAAAATGATCAAAAGGTTTATGTAAATATTTCTAATGAAATAAGATAGCATAAAGTATCTAACATTTTACCATCCATACAAAGGTAAGAAAGTAAATGGACCAAAAAATCAAAATACCAAACTCTAAGGTTGAAGTGTTTTAAATCAATCTAATATAGGAATTTAAAAGTTGTTAGGTCTTTTGGCCAAATGTAACATCAAAATCTATGCTCAAACAAGGCATGTGCTATTGGCCAAATGATGTCAAAAGCTAGACTTTGAAAAATAGATAAAAGTTTTAATCTAATGGATTTGAAACACTTCTAACAAACACTAGGCATTCGATTCTTGGACATGAACTTGGTCAACTAGGTATAAGGTATTAAAAAAAGGCACTTGAACTATAGTTTATTTTCTCGCAAAAAATGGTATAAAACTTGGTTTTATTGACAAAGAAGCTAGACAAAGGTGATTCATATAGTTGTTTTAGACAAAATATTGTAAAAGTATACTTGGATTGGTCTAAAAATGTAAGAACAAATTTGAAACTCTATGCAATAAGGTCTATGAAATAATATTCAAAATGTTTTGGGCAATGTAATGATACTATACTACCCAAAAAGGTGTGATAAAAAGTTTGTTTCAAAAACTCTCTAAGGCAAAGATGTTTTCCTACAATTTTGGTAGCATAATAATACCTTTCTTGACTCAAAATGTTGTGGTGTATAGACTTAAAGTGCAAGTGTTTAGCACAAAATGGCTTAAGTCTATCAAGTGATGATAATGATTATGAGTCTTAAATGACCTTCAAAATAAATTTTAAATTAAACCTAAGTTCCCTCAAGTTTAGTGAAAATAGAAAACCCACTTAACACATTAACCCTATGAACTTATAAAGGTGTAATTTCAAATTTAAATCATAAGTGAAGGACTTAAACAACTTTGGTAAAGGTCTAGACTCAATTGGGTAGCATAACTATGCCAAAGTGGATCATATGAATCTCAAGCATTTGATGAAATTTGAACTAGGCAAATAGATGATCTCATGTAGGCAACATAACACCTATTTTTTCAAAGTAAAATTTGGACTATGTGTTTGGTTTGGATTATTTATTTACACCAAGTTTTTAACTCTGCATAATACTTTAAACTAGGAAAAGATCAACTAATTAATTTCCCTTAGATCCTAAACTGACAAGGTTACTTGGTATTATTGGAATCCAACAATATACATCATTTGAAAGTATTTTAAGTGTTCATCCAAAAGTAAATTCACATTATATAGTAGGGTTTTTAACACCCCCCTTCTCTCAAATGATAGTACTGTGATATGAACCTTGAGGTGTACCTTACACCAATAATACTTCTATTGCAAGTGGAGATTTGTCTAAGATCTAACAAGTTTCCAAATGATCTAGGGGAATCAATTACACAATGGCTTTCATGATAAACAATGAAAAATAAAAGCATGGATTTTGGGTCTGTGTCACTTGGCTTGTTACAAAAAGGTCTAGTCCTTTTTGTAACCACTACATCCTATTATTTTCTCAGTGTAGTGCGATGTATAAAGTGCCACTACGTCTCGTGTGTAACTCCAAAGTTGCCAAATGAATTCAATGTTAGGAGATGAAATCCCAAATCAAATCTTCCCTAAAGAACTTATGGGAGGTGATGAAGTCCCCCTCACAATCCAAGATGCATAAAAACAAAGAAAACATGAAAATAGAAGGATTTTATGGTCATTTTCAAGGTCACCCAACTTTGATGAGTTTTTGGGGAGTGCTTTAGATGAATTTATTTCTAAGCCTTAGACTAGGCTAATTACAATAAGAATGGTACTTTTGATTGTAATGGTTCCTTATAGGGGACAAATGGAAGATCATACATGTAACATTCCTATTTTTTTTAAACAATATTAATCTAATCAACTATTTCAATAAAGAATTGATAAGTGTGTTAAATTTTAAACCCAAATGAAAAGCTTGGTGGTGATCATTTGACCCCTTGGTCTTAGTTTCAAACATTGAAAAACATTCACCAAAAACACCTAAATTCTTTGTTAAACATCCAAAACAAGGTTCATAATAAAATTTTAATCATGAAAAAGTGATTTAAACATGTTTTGAGCAAAAATCTCACTTGGTCCTGCAACAATTTTTTTAGCATGTCCTTTAGCTTTAAAGCTCTTTTGAATTTGAAACAACAAACTTTGAAAACATAGGTCTTGGGTCTATGTTTTTCTGAAAAACATAGTGACCGACATCGGTCAATACCACTGATGTCAGTTATGGCTAACCAAGATTTGACTGATGTCAGTTCTACTAACTGCCATTAGTTATACTAACTAGCATCATTTAAGTTAGTAATTGATGCCAATATTTTTTTTGATGTCAGTTATTGTCAAAAATGGAAAAATAAAGTTAGAAAATCAAATTGTAAGAGTTTTAAATGCTTAAATAAATATTTTAGAGTTTCAAAAGGATCTCCTTCATGTGTAGGATGTATCTAGTCCCACCAAGCATGCCATTATGTGATCTAATAATTTGAATCAAGAGAGGATTGTTAGTATGGTGTTATTTCTAAAATGAAAGCAAAATGAAATAAACACACTAATAACATAACATCTCAAGGCCTAGACACTAGGGAGAGAATAGTTAACAAAATAAAATGACACACAACTAAAAATCAAGGAATGAAACATAATAATCCCTACAACTTCCTTGGATGCTCCAAATTCCTTTGTAGTAGTGGCTTGCTCAACTTGTGCTCATGAAGTCATTGTCAATCGAAGCTTGGCTACCTCCATCTCTCCTTGGCACCTTGTGGTTTTGGCTTGGCTTGGCTTGGAATGAATTTGGCATGGTAACACTAGTTGCTTTGAAGATTTTAGAACCAATATTGCATTATAACTTTGCATAAATTAAGCTTAAAAATGATGTTTGGAGGCCTCCTATTTATAGATTTTTAGATTTTATTAGAATCAACCTCAACTATCCATCTCAAGATTGAGATGTGTGGTTGAGGATTATTTAAATTTTTGGAATTAAGTTTGTAATTATCCTCATCATGGAATTGGAATAAGGGGTAATTAATAAGTATGGATGGCATCATGGAAGGCATTAATGAGGTATGGATGGCATGAATCCTAATATGTGTGGCATTTATGGCCTAGGGATGTCTTCCCAAGATATGAGGTCACTTGATGACGTAGATATTCAATATTCATTTCCAAAAATAATTATTTAACAAGTTTACATAGAATTCTTAATTAGGCCTTGATTTGGGTTAATTATCTCTTAAGCATGATTAAGTATTTTATGCACAAATTACTCAAATTGATTAGAATGCCTTGTTATTGGTCCTAAATTTGACTAGATTAGAATTGGAAGTCATTGTTAGATGTGTTGGATGTGTATTCCCATTTAGTATGTTTCCAAAAACAAATAATAAAGGCACGATTCTTTTGTAAAAATATTTTATAGGAAAGAGCAATCCAGAGCATGTGGGTGCAGAATTGGCATTTTGAATCAAAATGAACTGATCAAAGTTAGTTGGCCCATAAATTTTATTACCCCATTTAGCGATACCCTAGCCAAAATAGACACTTGAATATGTTAGTTTCACATCATTTATCAT
The DNA here is from genome assembly GCA_037957365.1 of Torreya grandis. Taxonomy (NCBI): domain Eukaryota; kingdom Viridiplantae; phylum Streptophyta; class Pinopsida; order Cupressales; family Taxaceae; genus Torreya; species Torreya grandis. Next base: position 3,718,068 of record JARHVA010001128.1, read on the forward strand.
GTTTTAGTGTTTTTATGCCAGATTGTGTATTTTGGGTGGAAATTGGCCAAAAGCCTGATTAGAGGTTATCAGTGGCCAGTTTTAGGTGTCTACAAAATCCACTTGCCATATAAGCCAACTAATGTAATGCATAAATTTGTCCCATGTTTTATAATTACAATTTCTTCTTACATTTTTACAATCTTGTAACCTTCACTACAAAGTAATTTTCCATCAAAAGGTTCTAAGCTATAGTAAAAAGATTTTAAAAAATGATAAAAATGGTGTGACCATAGATGATGAGAAAATATATTGGTGATTATTAACATTTAATACAAAATAGGATTCTATACTTATAAGGTGATGAGTACATTATAGATATGTTATGGAAGTTAATGATAATGTAGAAATTTTTATTTGATTAATTAAAACCACCTCAGACAAAGCTAGATGGGCCCCAATCATGTGGCTTCCATTATTTTCATTGTGTGGTAATTATGAATGGTAGGTTAATTCTATCTTAGGAATGGTGGATTATCCCATAATTTATTAATAATGTATGTTTTGTTCCTTTATAACAAGTATGTGTGAGATAAATATGGGTTTTCCCTCACTAAAAGAAGTTAGATATTAAAATCCTAAGTTATCTAATTAAAGGTTAAGAGGTGACTCACATTATACCCAAATAAGGAAATTTAAATTTACTTGTCTCATGAAAATTATATTCTATCAGTTTATGTTTTTACAATAATGGTAGAATAAAACTTGGAAATCTAGGAGTGACTGGTTGATGATTAGAACTAGGTTTTAATATATTAAATCTTAAACACTTAGTTACAATTTTATATTTTTTTTATAGATTATACTCTATTTTAGAAAAAATTGTAAAGATATATTATTTAAATCCCCCTCACCCCCACCCATGTTAGGATAGAGTTGTTTGTAACTATCATTCCTTGCTAAAGATATTAATGTAAATGAAAACTTAAGATCGTTGAAAAAATTGAAGGTATGCTCCACTTTTATTTTGTAATTAATTTTAGTCTAATTGTATTTAATACATAGAAAGCACATAATATCATATCTAGATTAATTCCTACTTGATTATTATTATATATTTTGGTGGGAAACATTATCATTGGTAAAATTTAAGATTCAAATAAACTTAGATGATACAAACAATTTAATATCATATTACAAACCTTCTCTTATGAAATTATGAACATTTTAGAGAATTAAATCTGACCCTGATTCTGATGAGTGGATATGTAGGTTTCCATGTGACGGTGGGGCATGGGGTTTTGGTCTTAGGATAGATTAGGGTTGTGATTTCATTAACCATTGAGTTAGATTAAAATGCCTATCTAATAATCTTAAGTTTGATATTAAATCAAGGAACATTTGTGCAAGCTTACTATGAAATATTATTGTCCTTTTAATTAAAATTTGATCAAAACAACTATGATTATCTGTATGTTTACTATAGTCAAATTACATTCTTTTAAAATCTTTTATTTAGTCTAAACCTTGAGATAATGGATTGATTAATCTACTTAATCGGTCTTAGATTAACTATACAAGTGGGGTCAACATGGTTGTGTAGTGACCATGTGACCATTTGTGCACTTTTATTCATGTCAAATAGACATGTGAGTTTTATCTTCATGCATTGTATCATTCCATGAAGTTCGATAGACTATGGACAACGTAAGTTGTGTAGGTTGCACATTATTTTAAAAAAATAGTCAATTTTTATGTGATTTTCAATCATGAAAAAATTTAGTCATGATATTTTGGTATCAGATCCTAGGTTCAACACTGAGAAATATAGGTAGATTGATGTGCTTGATTCAATTACATTCCTAAAATATATAACATATTTATAGAGACACTTTTAGAGACATTTAAATTTTTTATCAAGATACTTGTTTGACAGTATTAATTTCATATACAAATGAGATCCTTCAACAATATATGATTATAGTGGTGACATGATTTCTTATAGTTGTGGACTCATAGGTTAAATATTACATCATGGTTATAGTATTAATCTAACTTTGTTATGTACTATAGTATTCTTACTCATTGTTGTGAACCCTTGTGGCTTAATGTTACTAAAAGTTATTGTTTTACCTCATTTTGACCTTAGTGGAAACATATGCAATCAATGTGATTATTCATGTTTTAAACTGTTGAATAGCTATATAATTATACAAACACCTATGTAACAAACCCATATTCTACAAATAATAGTATGGTGTGTGAATGTGATGTGTAAAATGACAAATTATTCTAGCTACCTAATTTTACCTATGTTTTAGATTAAGGTAAAATCAGGTTTTGAAGGGGCCCCGAAACCCTTTACAAATCAAAGAAAAGAAAAAAGCAATAAAAAACCACCCAGACAGGCAATCCCACTGAACAATAGTGAAAAAACTAGGTTTTACATGGACCTGAAACCACCTAAACCAAGTTTTACAAGGACCTGAAACCAACAGAATAAATCAGTTAGAACACCCCAAGTTTAAAACAGCCCAGAGACCAGAATAAAACCAGGCAAAATAGCCTTAAAACTAGGCATAACAGCCTAAAAACCAGGCAAACCAGCCTAAAAACCAGTGACCCCAAAAGTTTGGGCTACATTCAGAACAACAGCCTCTAGATATCACATTGTGCGGCTCTCTCCCATGGGTTACCCCCAACAAACCAAGGCATCCATCATGCAAATAAGATCTCATCATTACAGTGCCACGCACAAACACTATGGATCCCAAAACCAACACTGCCCATGACTGACAGCGCCACCAACAAGACCCCCAGATCTGATGCTGCCACCATTTGTACCAACCACCCAAATGTCTGCAAGATCACCCCCTCTGCTCAGAGGAAATGCTGCCATGGCATCCAAAATATCACTGAAGAAAACACCGATTCGCTCAGAACAGGGTATTGGTCCGCACGACAGCCATGAACCAAAAAATAGAGGTAAAAAAATAGATCCGTGCCATAAAAGATGAGCTCTACAAAGCCACGCAACCACACACACAACAAGTTATACAAAGCATAAAACCGCCGTGTCAATACCAAAACAACTCAGGCTGGAAACTAGTCTGCAGTCCTTCCGCTATACAGAACGCCAAAGCAAAAATAAAGTTCCACGCAGTAATAGATCTAGCAATATAGACCTCTGCGCTCAGGCGCGAAGGGTTTGGGGGCCACACAGCCACCATCAGGGAATAGGGTTTCAGCACCGCCGCGGCCATGGCCATGCTCCCTCTTCCCTCTTCCCTCTTCCCTTGATTTTACCTATGTTAATGTGAAGTTACCAGTGTAATTTTTTGTGTGTATTAAACCTATGTAAAATGACTAAGTAATGCAATCTCATATTGTTAATGAAATGTCATGTATTGTAACCATGTGTCATTTATCTATGTTTGAGTATAATTCAAGTATGGGGTTTGAGGGAGATGTAGAGATCCATTTATACTGGTCTGACAGAGTTATGTGATAGGAAGTGGATTTTATCATAAGTTTAAAACCCAATTTTACCATTTTATAATAAGTGTGCCCTAAAGTTATAAGGTGATCACCATAGCCATTTGTGAATAATGGTTACCTTATGAACACAATGTCCCTCCACTCACCTGTAGTGGTTGTCCAAATACATACTTTATGTTTACTACTCTATGTTGATCCATGTGGATTATTTGATACTTATACCCTATTTATCTTACTTTCATAAGGTAATTGAGACTTATATGATGGTTACTTATGTCTTTCTCCCCTTAGGTGGCTTCCCCAAGATACATAGTCCATGTGATGTGAATTATTTTCAATATTTTTCTATTGAAACTTATTTTAATTTAATTTAAAAATTAATTTATTTTGAAACTAACACATTTTTATGATTTGGAAATTTAAGAATTATTTAACCAATCATTGGCTTGCTTTTATTATAAGTTTATTTTCCAATTTTATCACTCTTTTTAAAATGCTTGGTCTTAAGTCAATTCTTTATTTTATTCTAATTATTTTGAGTTATTTTTTGATTGTAAATGTTGGTTAATTATACATAAACTAATATTCATAATTGTCACCTTGTGCATGGTATGAGATAGAAAAATATATCTTTTTGAATAGGCTATAGGGCCATGATGGGAACCAATATGGGTTGGTTCATAATTCCATCCTTCCCTTACCAGATATGAATTTTTTTTCATAGTGATAGTTAGCTAGTGGAAACATAGTTATTAATCCCTTATACATAATGTTTTAACATATGATTCTACTATAGTCATTATTTTCCTATTCTTACTTCAATAATTAGATGGTTCTCAATATTGCTTAGTATTGTGCAATTTGTTTAGTATGTTATTGCAATGAAATGGAACATATATTAGCACAAAGTACTTCACCATGGATTGGTGCTCATATTTTTTATCATTATGATTTACATCATAATGTAAATTGCATTCACATGCTTGAATCAGAGGTTATTTGGGTTTCATTTGTTTTATGGTGGAAACTATGGGTTTCAGTTGGTTCTTGTGGGACTTCAAGAATAATTGAGATCAAGTGGTTTACTTACTTTTATTAATTATTGTTCTTGAATCGAGGATAATTATTATTTATGAGGGGTAAAATGTAACACCTTCTTTTATCAGTGTGTTTTATCAACAATTATTAGTTATCCTTACAGTTGATACCTTGTTTTTTCCCTTATGTGTATGTATTGTGCATGCCACCCTGCTATTCATCATAACTAGTTTCTTTAAGTCTATCATGTTGGTTAATAAATAAAACCAAAATGCATTTAGCATCCATTTTATCTTGGAACTTGAACATTTTAATAGTTATCATGTGGTCACTTACGCTCACTCATTTACAAAGATGAAAGTTAAATCTTTAATGTTTGTGTTTAAAATTTATATTATTTCCTCATATCAAAGAAGGTGTACTCATAATTGAGGATTAAGTTTGTGTTGCCTCTGATAGTTTACAATAAGGCCAAAATTTTGTTCAACTCTACCTTTCATGAAATTTATTATTTACTTTTGTCATTTTAGTCATATCAAGAGGAGGAAATATTAAAGATTATCTTTATATTTGTTTAGTATCATCTTACAAAATTTTGAAAGTTTACCTAAAACTTTACATTAAGTCTAATACATTCATCTAGTTTAGGTGTCATTCGATCCTGCTAGTTTGTAAATTTGGGATAGTGGTGTCATTCAAATATTGTGTTAATTTTTAAAAAAAAATATTTTTTAAACATTTTATACAACATTGAAAACCATGTAGATATCTTAAATATGTCTTAGATAAAGTATTTAATTAAGTGGTTGATATTGGTTGAATTTGGTGACAAAGTTTGTAACCAATGGAAACTTTATCCAAAATTCATTCACCCACCTATAAACATTGACTTATCCATGCCTTATGTAGACAAAAATAAAGTTTGTCCCCTTGTAAAAATTTAATGCACTAGATGGAAATTACAACCACAAAATAAGTGTAAATTTTGGTTGAAATTATGCTACGGGAAAGGAAAGACACATTTTTTGAATGGATAAAATTTGTTTTGATAATTAAGTTGCATCCTTGAGAAAGAAACAACATGTTTTAACATCCATTAGATAAGGATATTCCATTCCTTATTTGTATATGGATTTTCTCAGTGTTTAAACAAATTCATTATAAATTATTTATCATTGATCATGCCATTTACATATCCAAATCCATATTATCAAATTAAATTGCCTACCAATTATTTAATAGAGCTTATAGATCTTATTTCTATAATGAGGATTGATTTTTAAAAAATTATGTATTCATGTGATTTGAGAATGCTATTTAAAATCAAGACCATGTTGAAATGGTAATGTATATAAACCTAGGTCCAAACATGTGAAAGGAATTATTAATTTTATGAAAGGAATACAATTCCATAACCTCACCATTAAATACACTAGGAAATCATGGTTTGTAGATGTGCCTGCCTATACCCTACAACTTAACTTATTCATTTATGGAGTGGATCACACATGGGACTAAAAATAAAAATGAGTTAATCCATATCTAGGCACCTCGCATACCAAAATACTCATCTTAAATCCTACCCTTTAATTAACTAGTTATTAAAACTATAGATGTTGTGCATGTATCCTTTGATTTCAAGATGAGAGACTATATAAATGTTTTATTTTTAGATAAAAAATTAATCAAAATATTATTATTTTTATTATGTGTGGTGGGTACCTGGTATTGGTGAAATAGTGTCAATTCCCCTTGAGGAAACCCATATTTATATTAAGATACAATTAATTATTCCTTGTCAAGATATCCTTTACAAGCCAACTATGTTTTTGTTGTGCCTAGAAATTGAAATGTAACTAGTTTTAGAATAGTGTATTACCTATGTTTTTTATTGTGTTTTAATTATTTCAATTAACTTTGATTGTAAATACTCTCATATATATGTTATTGAATGTACTCTTTGATTGTTTTTGTTTTCTAGTTATATTATTTATCCATGTGTCTTGAGACTTTTTCTAGGTGTATTCAATGAAAGTTCAATATTTTCCTTGTGTTCATTTATCCCATAGATCCCTTAATTGATTATTATTTGGGGGAAGTCAATCTGGTGGATTTACACATAATAAAATAAATTTTAGGATTAAAATGCATAAAACAACTTCAATTTATATCAAAAAACTATATTGTTGATGGTTTAGATAATCATAAAAATAATATTTTGGGTGAATGTTAAAATTATCAAAAAAAGTACAAATTATGTGATATAGAACCCTAATTTGAATGTTTGGAATGGATGGTGCTAGAGAAAAATGTGAATTAATTAAACTAAATTTTAGTATTCCATTCTAATGATGGTAAAAGTTTATTATGATGTGAAAATGAGCTAATATGATGGAAACTATGTTTCCTAGAGAGAGAGAGAGAGAGAGAGAGAGAGAGAGGAAGAGAGAGAGGAGGAGAGAGAGAGAGAGAGAGGAGAAGAGAGAGAGAGAGAGGAGAGAGGAGAGAGAGAGAGAGAGAGAGAGAGGAGAGAGAGAGATGAGAGAGAGAGAGAGAGATTTTAGATACCCAACTGGGAAAATGCATTGCATATTTTATTTTTACATATTTAATTAAGGTGTTTTTAAGAGAATACTTTTATGTCATTTTATGGAGTGTTTATTGTGTCTAATATTACTGAGTGCAGATATATGGACCATGGAAAAGGAAATTTAAAAAGTAATATGCAAACTTGGAATGAAATAATCCTTCCAACCTTGTAAAAATTTTACATGAACTATACTAACCATTAAAGGTTGTATCTCTTCTCTTAATGTGGGGGAAATAGTTTGTAACAAATAGATTAATAAATATTATTCTTTGGATAATTTTTAAGAATGAGTAATTTATGTTAAAATCAAACCCTTCCTATCTACTCCACTTGACACATAAGCTAACCAATGTAATTTGTAAAATTTTCTCATAATTTATAGGTACACTTGTTCTTACCTTTTTACTACCCCATAAACTTCACTACAAGGTAATATTTACTCAAAAGATCATAATCTAAAATAAACATGTTATGAAAATGATGCAAATGGAATAACTATAGGTGATGTGAACATAAATTGGTGATTGTTAAGTTTTAATATAAAATAAGAAGCTATACTTGGATGTTTGAGTACATTATAGTTATTTTATGTAAGTTAAGTATAACATAGAAAGTTTTATTTGACTAAGTAAAACCACCTCAGCCAAATTTATTTAGGTTGTAATCCTTCAGATTTATTTATTTTCATTGTGTGTAAAAAAGGAATGACATTTTAGTTTCAACTTAAGAATGATAGATTAACCCATAATTTATAAATAATGGATGATTTTTCCTTTTATAATGAGTATGTGTGAGATAAATATGGGTGTTTCCCTATTAAGGAAGTATAAGATTGAAACCTTAAACTATCTATTTAAAGGTTAGGAAATGACTCACATTGTACCCTATTGGGTAAAATTGAATGTACATGTCTCATGAAAACTATATTCTATAAGTTTAATATTTTACAATGTTGGTAGAATAAAACTTGGAAACATAGGAGCGATTGGTTGATGATTATAACTATGTTCCAATATGTTAAAGCTATAACACTCAAATATAATATTATAATTTTTATATAAATTATCATCATTACAATTTAAGCTTAAAATGAACCCATATGATTAGAATAATTTAATATCAGTGTAGATGCTCAAAAATCATGCAACATGGTTTTATTCATCATCCATGCACCCCTGGGTCCTTTGGTCCCCTTAAGATTAATTATTAAAATCCTTAAACTTACCCATTTCTCCCCTTGGCTAAATTAATTAAGTTAATTAATTAAATAATGCTTATTTCTACCTAACCTATCCAAACTAATAGCTATTTTATTGACACCTCACCTATCCAAACTAATTGCTAGTTGGTCAACACCTCACCTAAGGACCATTTATACCCTAGAATTTAATGCCCTAACTTGCTAGAATTGTTCCTCACATGTCCCAATGAACCCATCATTAACTTTAGACCATTTTACATTGTCTCAACCACCAGTCATTAGTGAAATTGGCTTATTTTAGCCAATTTTGATTGTTTCCCCATAACCATCAATAGTCACCCCTCGACCAAAGGTGTTTGAATAGGACCATTGATGGTTACATAATGTGACCCACAAACCTTGATTTAGTAAGTGGAATTCATTTTTTATAAGATACTATTACTCTCAAATGAATTGAAGCTCCCAAGCATACTAGTAGCTAGATGAGAGACTACAAGTGCTTCAATAACTCACTATCAAGAGCCAAAGTACCATTACTCTATCTACATTGCTTTGGGATCCATAACAACTTTCAACTAACCTCAACACTCTTCCAACCAAAAACCTTAGAGCTAAGTATCTATATCTTTCTATCAAGTTTAGTAACTAGTTTTATCAATTTCATTAATTATGTACTTTCCATTTCCTTGCATCTCATTCCCTATGTGGGAGTTCTACAACTCTAGACACTTCACTCTCTACCCTGGACCACCTACAAACCATTATTTCTCACTTGAATATCCAATCTCTAAACCAAGTACTTTTAAGACTTCATTTCTCTCTCGCTACCAACACCCAACCCAAAAACCACCTTTAGAAACCTTCTACAACTTACCCAACACCATCTTTTCCCAAACTAGATCTCATAATAACCACCAATGGTCATACCTTGACTATTGATGGTTGGCCCTAATTATTGATGGTCACTATCTGTCACATTATATAATAATAAGAAGATTTCACCTACCAATCTATACCAAAATTCCAATTTTTGAGTTTCTATTACATCACAGAGGTGTAACTTATTTTCTAAATCAAGTTTGAATAATTTAACATTAATCTTTATTAATTTATTATTGTTTTTAGTAAAATAATTTCACTTATCTCTTGCATTTGATTTCAATACCTTTTATTATTTCATGCAAGCATTTAATTTTAGCTTTTAGAACTTAAGTGTTTTAAAATGTGGAATGATAGCCTCCAAAGAAGGTTAGCACTTCTTGGATCTATCTCACACAAGGCAGCCCACCTAACTATATCACTAATCAACCATTCTTATAGTTGCTTTTTTTATCTATAGGTCATATTCCCTAGATAAATATGAGTATCTACAACCATCTGGATTCACGCGTATAAAAAAAAAATTAGGTTCTTCTACCACACCCTTCTTATAGTTTCTTTTTACTTTCCTAAAAAGAAAATAAAATGAAAAAAAATAGTGAAACATTTTGGCACACCCGATGGGAACCTTGAGATTTTTCTTGGGTTCATAGTTAGGACATTTAGTTTCATTAGATAATTCATCCATTAAATTCTTTTTTGAAATTTAAACATTCCTTATTTCCTTTATTCATTTCCAAAAAGCAAGTTTTAGTTTTTTTATTCTTAGAAAAAAGTACATATTATCATTTTTTCCTTCATTTCTAAAAATCAAAAGTACACATCCCAGGCTTAGGATTTGCACCATCATATCACATTTAGTTATTTTTGTATTCATTTGAAAAGAATGAATTTTCCCTTTGGATCTAAAATTAACTTACATTCATAGTTTACTTGTATTGTTTGGCTCACATAGCTTAATTAAATCAAGTAAATCATTCATAGTCTCACTTCTTATCACACACATAAGGACCAAACCACATATTCAATCAAACATCGAAACATTGACATAAGTCTCAACTAGGTTTTCATTTCATAACGATAGACCTTTCCCTTTGGCCATCCCACTTGGATTTCACCAATGAGGGGAGAAACCAACACTCAATTCACTAGCTGAGTAAATCTCTAATATTTGGTATAATTGGGATAAGCACCCGACACCCTTATTATTTTAGTGTGTGAAGTGAGGGGCTAGGACCCAATATCAAACCATGTACCAAAACTAACTAACACGGATTCTTGAGGGAATTTAACAACCTAAAACCATCTCTAGACATCATCTTTTAGTACTTGTTCTACAAGACCAAGTTGGTCCTCATAATTTCTTTAAAATTGAGGCATAATCCCAAAAAGAGCTAACCAATATTATAGGATCTAAAAAATATCTAGTGTATGCTTTTTTTCCTTAAATTTTTTATTTTGATTGCTTATATTTTGAGTTTTTGAGATCGCTTTCATATTTACTTCCTTTTTTTCATTGGTTTTGACAAGATGACAACTAAGAAACCAAGAAAATGAAAATCCACCTCCAAACCACCCATATTCCTCTTCTTCCTTATCCATTGAGTACATCTCAGATGTAGAAATTTCCCCCCATCATTATAGAAGTCTTGTTATACATGATAAAATTCCCCAATGAGATACATATTTCACCACCCTTTTGGACAAAAATCATATAGCCCTCCAACACTACCTTAATATCATGTCTCACCATACCCCTACTTAAGTTCCATCCATTTATCAACCCTATGGCATGCCACCTCATCTTATGGGTAGCACCTATATAGGCACCATTTCCACCCATCCTTTTGTCAGCCAAGCCTCTTCTTCCACTAAAAATCCCTCCAAAACCACCATCCAAAACCAATCCAATCCACTCACCAACACCCAAACACCTTATACCCCAACCAACAACCCTTCTAATATAGGAGCAACCCAACCTTTAATAACCTATACTCCACTTACCATTAGAGTACCTTCCACTAGTGTTACTACTCTTCCACTTGTCATTTCCAACCCATCAACCTCCACACCATTCCAAAATTTGGTAGTTTTCATACCCTATACCTTTCCACCTATTAATACTAAGGTGACCATCCACCTTCAACCTATCAACCTAACCATTCATTCAACCCAACCAAAGCCTATTCCCTAACAAGTTCTCATTACAATAAACACAATATATGTTCTAAACCTACAAGGGTACATGCCTCCACCTTATTCCCAAACTTCTATGTCCACTTACCCATACATGAAATCCTGCCAACCACCCATGTCCATGTACCAATATGTGACATCCTTCCAACCTTCTACTATCTATCCTTCTGTTACACCTATCCAACCCTAATATAATATGCCTTAAAACTATGGGGGTGTGCAACTACAAACTAATTTAATCAAGATGTTAATGGATAAGAGGACCAATCTAGAGTCATTTATTTATGAACATAACCTCTTGTCATATGATCACATTTTTAATGAACCAATTCATCCATCCATCCCAATCCAACCCTACCCTCCTCAACAAGAACTTCAAAAAAATTCTGAATTTTAGAGCAAGGAAGATCCCCAACAACATCTTAGAGTGTTTAGGCACTCTTGCTATTTGATTTCTTATGATGATGCTCTCCTTTGCACATTCCCCATGTCTTTAGGTGGTCCAACATTAGATTGGTATAGTACTATTACCAAGCACTCTCTCTTCCCTTTTTCCCAATTAGCCCAAATATTCTTAGATCATTTATATATAAATATCTCTAAGGAGGTTTCTATTACCGACCTCTACTCCATTAAGCAATTTGAGGAGTCAATTTTTAACTTTATGGCCCATTGGAGAGGTTTGATTAACGAACTATATTTATCTATTTCCCAAACTAAGTAGATTGAGATTTTATCTCACGCTTATGTGATGCATATTTCCTCCACCTTATAGGTTCAAACTTCTAGGACTTTTGATCAGGCTTTCACCATGGAAATAAAATTGGAGGTTAGAGCCATAGATGAGGGGAAGCTTAAGTTGAGAAACAAGAACTTTAGTTTAAATTCAAATGAAGCTTCTTTTTCCAAAACCAACAATCAAACCCATACCAACACCAAAACTAAGGGAACCAAAAATGTGGTGGTGCTCAAAATATCTCCCCCACTAGTTGTTAACCAAACCAATTCCTCCAATTCTTCCAACCAAAACACCAAAAAACAAAGTCACTATAACCAAAAGTAATACACTCCACTAGGGGAGTCATATGCATCTATTTTGGAAAAGTTATTAAAAGCAAATATCATATAAATTCCTCTAATCAAACCCCCACAATAATTCAATTCCTCTCATCTTATACATAGTTGGTAAAAGTAAAACTAATTGTGTGCCTTACATTGTGTCATTGGACATGATGTTAGTAGATTTAATACATTTAAAATCATTTCCCAAGGGTTGATCGACAAAGGGTAACTTGCACAAGATAATCCCAATGCACCCCAAAATCAGTTAGTTGACATTTTTAGATGACCATTCCCCAACCATGCACCTTCGGTAAAAAATGAAAATAAAAATGTGAAATACTCTCACAATCTTTAAGTTCATGCCATCAATGTCATTCTTTGTGAACTCATGGTTGAGGAAAACATATTCCAAACCACTTATTCCCCTCCACTTATTGAGGTAGTGGATCTACTTACCATTCCTTTGGAAACTAAAACAAAGGAAACCACTATTGTCCTAGCTCCACTTATTTAGGTAGTGAAAGCCACCGTCCCTTCTCCTTTTGAAAGCATGACATAGGAGATAACTAGCACTTCCCTTCCCCTTTTCATCCATGATAGATATTTCCACTCTTCCTTTGGAAAACATTCTTAAGTAATGGTTACTTCATCTACCCCTCTCATAGAAGAATCATATTCCAAGACCTCAGAACCTTTGATTGAGGAAAAGGACAAGGAAACCATTCCCCTTTCTCAACACCTTGGCTTATCCTTTGAAACCAATATCGAAGGAACCAAGATAATCTATAAACCATTCTCTAAGTTGGTTCAAAACTTGGAGTTTTTATCCCAACCCAACCTTGATCGAGCCAAATTTTGGCACCATCTTGGGCTACCTTATCTGACTAATAAGGAGTCATCAACCTCCCCCTTATCTACACAACCTCCAACTTCCACTAGTGAACCTACCATAACTCCAACTAAACCAATGGAAATGTCCACCTTCTAAACCACATATGAACCATCTAACTAAAATCCACCCAAAGTAACCAAGCCACCTTTCATCATCCTAACAAATCTTGTCAAGAATCTAGGCATGCTACCTACTCAAAGCCTTACTTGACCTTCATTAAAGTAGACCTCACACCACCAAACCCACCAAAGCAATAGGAATCACTTAGGATCCTAAAATCCAAAGCCTTGCTTCCCATTTCTAATTTTTCTTCCATCTTAGGACCCCATCCTTATTCCATCCTAGGACCTCATCCCTCCACCTCAATTAGTTAAAAAGTTCTCCCAAAGATATCCTAAACCCAATCTCCACTTTTAGTTACTCCTCCACTCCTATCTACACCTCCACCTATTTCCACCAAACCTTCCACTTCTAAACTATCTACCTCTAAACCTTCCACTTCTAAACTATCTACCTCCAAAACTTACACTTTCAAACTATTTACCTCTAAGCCATTAACCTATAAATAATCTACCCCAAATCTATTAACTTCCTAACCATCTATCCCAATGCCACCCACCAAGAAAATTCTATCACCCAAAGCTCCTATTGTCAATCTTATTCCTAAGAAGGCTTTCACCCCAAATGTTAAAGATAAAACCACCGCTCCTTTGCCACCTTTTCTAGAGTCATATTATACCATATTTAAACAGTTTCTCCAAGATTCTTACTTGACTTTACCTCTTATAAAACTATTTTATCCCCTTAGTACTAAGCCATCCTAGTTTAATGATAATTTGTTTTGCTCATACCATAGGATGCCAGGACATGATACAAAGAACTACAAAGCTCTACAATTCATAGTCCATAAACTATGTGATGAGGATGACTTATTGAAAGAATAACATCCCATGATCCCACCACCAATTCAATAACTAAATACAACTACCTAATCCTTACATACCCCCACACTCTCATTTGAGAGTGAGGAGGAACTGAAGTATTCCATTAGCCCAACTCCTCCACAAATTGATACCATTCATGTATTCACTTGATCATAATCCCAATAAAAATAAAAATGGAAGGTAAAGGTGTCTATTCTATGTACATAACCTTCTTCTACCACCAACTCACCTAACTAAGCCCAAACACCTTCTCCTAAACCCAAGGTTTCTATCTTGGGTACCTCCCAAACCAACCCCTCTAAGTCAATCCAAAGAGTAGTTATAAAGCAAATTCACCAAACACTAGTGAAAATGATGTTATATTAACTAATTAATACCTTATCCCATCACCACTGGAAAATGATGGAGGCCTTGTAGTCCATAGAGGTTCAACCAAAATATCCACAACCTCTAGTATGCTTTATTAGAGCCCTTCACTTTCCACCCTTGTCACCTTCAAGGATTAGAAGATACCCCTTGTTCATATTAATGATCCATATCCTCCCCTTTCCGTTACCACCTACATCAACTAAACCCATGTCAAGAGGGTTATGATTGATGGGGGAACTACCATTAACATTATTTCTTCCCATGCATATAACCAATTTAAATTTCCAAAGAACATCATGTCAGAAACTACAACATTAGTCTGATCCTTTAATGATATGATGGATAAAAACTTATGGATAGTCATCCTTCATATTAATTTAGGAACCCACACTATTCTTGAACTCTTCTACATGGTAGAAGGTAAATTCTAATATAATATTTTTATTGGATGCTTGTGGATCCATTCCATGGGTTGTGTTCCATCTACTTTACATCTATGTGTCAAGTTTGAGCATTAGTGTTAAGTTACTACCATATAATCTCACCTAAGTCCTTTTACATCATGTAACATGACTTATTAGCCTAATTATATTCTCCTTCTTTCATCCACCAAACTTTCACCAATCAAGGATGAATCCTCTTCCTCTTACACCCACCAAGATTCCACTAGATCATCCATACCTTCTACCCAAATCCCCATAAATGACCCATTAGAATCACCATTCCAATTTTTTTTGCTTGGGGAGTATTACCTCTTGACCTTTGATGCCTTCCCTACTTGCCAAGAAAATACGAATCTTGACTAAATACATAGCTATGATTCTAATATTAGAAAAATTATTCCCTTTGGGCATCCCAATTCCCAAACTAAACTTGTTTATGGGAAACTTGATAAATCACTTTTTGCCTCTACTACCTCCTTTTCTCCTAAACTATTCACCTCTGACTTATCCTACTTAGATAAACTAGATTTTTCCAAGACATACCTCCATAGGTGTGCTTGGAATGGATTTAGTCTAGGATGCTATGAGCATGGACCACAAATGTTATTACCATGCAAAACCCATAAAACTTATGCATTATTTGGTCTTAGTTTCATTCCACTAAAAGAACCAACCAGCCCACCCCCCATCACCATTATTGAGGAAGAAAGTCCATCCTTACCAACCTATTCCCCAACAAAATCTAAGGATCTCTATATCATTCCCTCTAACTTTTTTTTCCATCAACATGATTATTTTAGGAGCTTTCACTTATTAAAAATATGGGGAGACCATTACCATTCCTCTGACTCATCTTAAGATGGTAGAAAATGACTCTCCTACCATTAATACTTTTAGTGTTAGGATGATGATTCCCTTCTCACCTATCTTGGTGCAAAATATTCTTCTATCCAAAAATATCTCCCTCATTAGACTTAAACTATATTTAAAAAATCCACCATGGATGTCAATTTGGGTACTGAGGATATCCTTTAAATTCTCAAAATCAAGCAATCCTTAGATTCCTTAGAGCATCAATTATTATCTTCCTCTCTGCAAGACCGTATCATAGCATTTGCTTGGTATTAAAGTGGCATACCAGGAATTAATCCCATCATAGTCATTCATAACATAATTACCAACCTCAATGACAATATTGTTAGCCATAAGCTTCATATGATGTACCCTCATAGAGCACTTTTTATCAAAGAAGAGCTCTAGTGCCTCTTATCTATCAATTTGATCCAACCCATTGACTATCCTTAATGGGTCTCAAATGTGATCCCTATCACCAAAGAAATAGGGGGGATTTGAATTTATGTTGAATTTCATTATCTTAACCTCACTTTCCTAAAGGATGGCTTTCCTTTGCCAAGTATTAACCAACTTGTCAATCTTATAGTTAGCCATGAGATTTTATGTGTTATGGATAGGTTTTTAGGCTATAATAAGATCTTGATTGCCCTTAAATATCATCATAAAAATACCTTTATCACCCCATGGGGAACCTTATACTATAGGGTCATGCATTATAGTCTGAAAAACACTGATGAAACCTACCAATGCACCATGACCTATATCTTTTATGACCTTATTCATAAAAACATAGAGGACTACGTAAATGACCACCTTGGAAAATATAAATATTGTAAAGATCATTTAGTAGTCATAAATGTTATTGTTGAATGTATTAGCCATTTCCATGTCCACCTTAACCCTAATAAGTGCATCTTTGGGGTCTTGTCAGGAAATATTCTTGGCTTTATTATTTATTTTTGTAAAATTGAAGTTGATCCCACTAAAGTCAAGGTAATCCTCAACATGCCTCCATTGACCAACCCCAAGTAATTATGTAGTCTATAAGGGAAGCTTCAATCCATTTGTCATTTAATCTCTCATCTATGTGATAGATGCCAACCTTTTCACCATCTTATTGATAAATATGTCTCCTTTAAATGGAACAAAAACTATCAAAATGCCTTTGACTCACTTAAAGAGTATCTTCTTTCCCCACCTATTATTTTTTTCAAAAATAGTACTAGCCCTTTTACATCTATATTTCCACCACCAACCATTCCCAAAGGGCCATGCTTGTACATCAAGATGGTCAGCATAAAGAGCAAGCCATCTACTATATAATTTAAACACTTAGATATTATTAAACTCAATAAACCCATACTAAGAAACTTTGCCTCACCTTGGTATTTATGGCTTACAAACTTCATCATTACCTTCTTAACCATAGAACCTATGTCATAACTAACACTGAACCACTCAAGTTTATGCATTCCAAGCCATACCAAAATAAACATATGGCTATGTGGATCATGCTTTTAGCTTAGCTTGATCTTTATTTCCTATAGAAGAAGTTAATTAAAGGGTAAGTCATTACTGATCAATTATCCAAAATACCTCTAGTAAACAATTGACCTTATCCTCTTAAGTTTCCTGATGAGTCAATCATGAATCCTTCTCAAGAGGACATCACTTATCAGATGACCATATTCTTTGATGAATAAAAGTTTTGATGTGGTGGGGGTGTTGGTATTGTTATTATTTTATTTGATAGTGAACCCCTTCATTTATCCTTTAATCTTGATTTAGATTGTACCAATAACATGGCTAAGTATGAGGCCTTGGTCATAGGTCTCCAAACCACTTTAGTCTTGGGATTCAAAACAATTAGAATTTTTGGTGACTCCTAGCTAATTTTAAATCAAATAAATTGGTCTTACCAATGTAAAAATGATGTTGTACAATAGTACAAATAACTAGTGGATGTACTCCTAGCATCATTTGATCACTACCTTATTCAAACCACATTGCATTCCACTAAAAAAATTGTCGATACCATGGCCACTTTTAATTCTCAAATCCCATCTACACCTTTTGAATCTAAACTATTTTTCACTATTCATCACCTTACCAAACCCTATTATAATAAATTAGACCTTCCTTCTGTCTATAATGTTGATGAAGCCTAGCCAGATCTTTGGTATAAGCAGATCTTTGACTATCTCAACCTAGCCATCATTCTTTCTAATCTCTCTCATAATGGTCAAAGTGAATTTATACAAAGTACCTATCATTACACCATAATATGGGTAATTACTTACAAATGTGGTTTTAATGGTCTACTCTTTATATGAATACATAGCCATGAAGTCTCTCACACTATCAAGGAAATGCATGATGGGATTTGTGGGGGATACTTTAATGGTCTAGATATCACTAAATATATCTTTTGCCTTGGTTGTTATTGGCATAACCTTAACCAAGTTTATTGTGATTACATGAAGAAGTGAATTAAATGTCACCAACATGCTAATTTTCGTCACACACCTAGTCATAATCTTCAAGTCTCTAAGGATTTATGGCCCTTATCATAGTGGGGATTGGATCTCGTTGGTGAAATTAACCCTCATTATTCATAGTGACAACATTCTATCATCACTAAAATAGAATATTTCACCAAGTGGGTGGAGGCCATTTCCCTTGTTTCAACCAAAGATAAAAAGATTATTGACTTTATTAACCATCACATTATCTATCGCTTCAATGTTCCTCATAAAATTATCATTGACAATGGTAAATATTTTAAAAATAAAAAGTACAAGGTCTTTGTGACCCATTTTGTATTAAGTTGAGTTTCTCATCAACGTATTATTTACAAGATAATGGATAGGCTAAAGCATATAACAAAACCCTTCAAAAAATTCTAACAAAAGTGGTTAATGTATCTAGTTGTGATTGGGATTTACACATTCCCTTCACTTTATGGGCATATCGTACTAGCATTCAAACCCCTACTAGTGCTACCCCTTTCTCTCTTGTCTTTGGAGCTGAGGGTGTCTTTCCCCTCAAAGTCCAAATTCCCTCTCTTCATGTATCCCTAAAATATATCATTTTTTAAGATGATTATAATCAAGAATGTTTAGCCCAATTTGAGCTACTTGATGAGCATCATTTGGCCATGGTTAGCCATCTTTATAGCTATCAATAATGAATCGACCAAGCTTATAACAAGCACCTAAAATAAGGGGAATTCAATATCAGAGACCTCATCTTAGAAAAAAATTAGCATGTAACCAATATGGAAAATATCAAGAGGGATAAGTTTTTTATCAATTGGCTTAGACCTTATATCATAATACACAAGTATGGATCAGAAGCTTACCATTTATCATCTCTTGAAGGGAAATTAGAACCTGAGCCTCTCAATGCATTACATATAAATCCTTTCTTTTGTTAAATAATATTGGACTCACCTTCTCTTCTAACTTAAACTTGTCTGTTATTTTATGATATTTTCACCTTCATCCTCTCACTTTCAGGGTAATTGATTAAAACATAGAATCATGTGATTATCCATCACATTTTCATCCTTAATCCTAAACATGGGTCCCATGACTCTACCCATGGCATGATTCTCATGGATACTCTTCATCCCTAATAGGATAGAATGCCAATGATCATTGTATCTTAAATCATCCCCTCACTCACTTTTCAACTTTCTTGTGTTTTAGTTTTACCTTCATAAAATAATCTTATTAAGCAAGTCTATGTCGACAAGATAAAACATAAAATAATATATCCTATGGGTCATCTTTAGCATTGGAAACTATTCCATTAAAGGATGACTACCATAATAATTCAAAATTGCTTAATATAAGATAGATTGCTCCCTTGAATGACACCTATCAAAATGCCTAAAACAAATCATAAAACTTAGACCACTACCTTGAATGATGGCTAAGCCAAATATTTATCAAATAAATAAAATTATTGGAAAACTCCTACATTGATCAACTTCCCAAACCTTTCAAAGCATTAAAATACTTGTAGTCAAAAATTAAAAAAACAAAAAAACAAAAATTTAGAATCCATAATTGGCTTTCATAAGTAGACTTCCCGCATTGATCAATATACACCATATATGATATAGAATTATTTATAATATCTATTTGGAAAAATATATAAGGCAAAAGCTATCCCCACAATAAATTTCCATTATCATCCATCTCCCATATCACCCTCTAAGAAATAAGATATTTTGAGCTTACTTGACACTATGTGATCGAGCAAGTTTTTAACAAACCAATGAATGTTAATGCAAAACATATGAAGGTCTTATTTTCATAAGACCAATATAGGTTAATTTTGTTTTGGTCTTTACCAATGAAAGAGCATTGTGTCTCATTATTTCTCATACCTACTTTTTGATACTTTGATTAAGATGCCTATCTTTTGATTATTTTACATTTCTTTTCTTTTCTTACATGTATTTTTGCTATCAAAAACTTACTCTATATGTTAATAATTATTCCTTTAAATCAATATTCATCCAATTAAATGCAAATCATTAAAACATTTAACAAATATTATGTGTTTTTGTTTGTGATTACCATTTATCTTAATTATTTAAGTGTTTTTAATCATGAAAACATTTTAAATAGGATTCACCATCAAAATATCATCTCATCTATCTAAAAAAATATCACATCCATCACAATTAATCAGATTTATTCTACTATAGCCATTTAATCATTTTATTATATTAAATAAGTGAGTCATCCACATATGTTAACATATCACATGTCAATCTAGATGAAGGATCACATAGACTAATTAATTTAAAACATTCATATTTATAACATATAAAATAAGCATACATCTAATCCTAAGAAAAATGTTGCATAAACATCATGACCACATCAAAAAGGCATCATAAATAACATCATCACATCATGAGCATAAACTAAATCATCACATCATCAATAAGCATAACCATAAGCAACATCCATAAACCATATTCACATCATAAATCATAAAAAACATAACCATATATAATCATAATGTCATGTCACTAAAAATGGGTCATACATCTTGCTGCATCAACTCAAAGACCAGTTTCAAAATGATATGAATACAAAAAGAGGGTCTCATAGAGTCTAGGGTGTTGGGGCACTATTACCCCTTGGAGCATATCTATCTCTTGTAGCTCTTTATACACCTACAAATGCTTCCCATTGACTATGTGTCATGTTTCTAACTCTCCTTCCCATCACTTGCTTTGTAACATACTCACCAAACTAGGGATCATCTAGAAGGTGAGTAAAGACCAGTACCTCATAATACCTAAGCTCCTCAACCATGGCCACATATATAGTTATGGATATGGTCTATGATGGATTTGATGGTGCCCACCCTCTTGCTTATCTTAGGGCATCTCTTTTAGCTAATATCAATGTAATCTGACCTCATGCCTAGTCTCTCTCCTAAGTAATAGTAATGACCTATCCCTAGAGAGTATCCCTCTCTTATGTCATCATTACCAAGGATACCTATGTTGTGACCAATGTCGCTCTCACTTGGTCTCACTCTATGATGAGTGTTTTCCTATCTATAACATCCACATGTATCTGATCCCCATCTCCCTCCCCTATATCATCATTGAAAACCTACTTATACCCACATGCACCTCCAACTAGTCCCTATCTACCATCTTCACCAAACCCTATAGATGTGTAGTGTCCCTAAAACCATATAATGTACTCTTGAGTGATACCCACATCATCGATATCTACAATCACAAGTAAATCATTGTGATCAATATCTACCTCAACCAGCTATGAAAGAGGTAGTGGTGATTTTGCATCCTCTCTCCTATATCTAGGGAAAGACCTTGGAACACCATGAACCAACCCAAACTATCTCCTAACCCTGTCAAATGGGATCAACTCAACCTCCTTCTAATGCCTTCCATGAATCCGCCTATAGTTCTATATTAAAAATGTATGCATGGCATAGCCTGCCTATGAAGGGAATGTTGTGTATGGTATCTAGATGACCTCCCAATAAAAAAAAGCATCCAACCTATCTATGACCCAATCCAAATCCCATATCTCAACTCCTTTTGATGTAAGTACATAATCATCCCTCTTTTTATAAAACCAACCCTAAAGCTTTATTGATCCCAAGTTTGCCATGACAATCCAATAGGTTGTAGCACCTATATATGCTCATAAGCCCAAAAATGTATAACAAAGTTGAAACTCATCCCATACCTCATGTGAATTAGTAACCCTAGAGCTTATGGTATATTTATACTAATAACACTAAGGCCCAAGTAAATATTATCTGATCCACCATCATGTCCACTAGGATGTCAAGTATTACCTAGGGGAATATGCCTCCACTCAAATTTATAAGTGCATAATACATGATGGTTATTATCATCATGGTAACTATCTATCTCCCTACCCTATCCATATAATACATGTCTCCAAAGTAGAAGCCTCTAGCCTACCACTTAGCCTAAATGAATTCTTCCTTAAATAACTAGTCTATATAGGCATCATGATCCTCACCCTAGTTGTGATCTATAGCCTCACCCCATATTGGTAACCATAGAATCCTATGTATATCCTCAAGGATAATATTAATCTCCCTAGTCAACAAAATAAAGGTGTTGGTAGTTAGGTCCCATCTCTCGATGAAGGATACCAACATCATGGCATCTCTCAACACATAATGATAGTAACATATGCTACCTAGTTTGACCACTACCATGTGATCCCACTACTTTGTATTCATACCCCTCTAAATATTATCTATAATTTATAGTACTTGATCATGCATCACCATATACTCCCTCACTTGCATGGTTAGAACACAACCTTTACTCAACTAAATTTTCCTTTGTGTGTCACCTATTCTACTTATTACACTTACCCCTATCCACTTATTCAAGAATAAGACTACACACTGCTCAATTATCTCAAAATTTTATTTCCTAATACTAATCCTAACCTACCCCTTTCCAAAACCTTCGCTTTATTAACCAACTACCGATGGTCAAGTTCTAATTAGTGACGGTTCCTTATGGAACAATTATCGATCAAGCCTCGACCAGTGATGGTTAAGGATTTAGACCACCAACGGTCTACTTAGCAACCATCCACTAGTCCAATATTGACCACTAATGGGCACTATGTAATGACCAATGATGATCAAACCATAAATCTTACACAATTAAAACCCTAGCACCCTTAACATTCCCTATTTTATCATCTCACATATGCTCTTTCCCACCCCACATTCCTTCCTAAAATAATGTTCCCCCTATCTACCTAATTTTACCTCTCCAAAACCTCATTTTAAACACCAAATCCACCAACCCAAATATAAAAAAATAAACTAAAATAGTAATAAAACATTTTATTAATTCCATACCTCATTTTGCATCTACCATTATGGTTGAGCACTTGGTATCATTGATGCCACTTGACCTTATGATTTACCCCTACCATGATTCATACTTAATTTTATTTATCTACTTGGCCCACTTTCATCTCTCTCCACCTTGTAATCAACCATAGTTAATCACCCAACTCATGAGCACACTTCAAAAACTATTTTTGTTTTTGCTTAAAATAATGGACACTCAGTAGTCAAATA
Organism: Torreya grandis; assembly: GCA_037957365.1. NCBI lineage: Eukaryota > Viridiplantae > Streptophyta > Pinopsida > Cupressales > Taxaceae > Torreya > Torreya grandis. The sequence continues at coordinate 3,741,658 of JARHVA010001128.1, forward strand.
TGGACAAATCACCAAAATGAATGCCTTTTGACCTTTTTACAGTTGTCGGCCCTTATTAATGTTTTATGTGACCACTAATATTCCTTAATTGACTTCTTCCAACTGACTTCAACAATCATTGGTCGACTCTACTAGGGTGTTCACACCCTACCCTTCCCTTTTTCCATTAGGACCCCTTATCCACCTTTACCCGCACCTCATACCCAATTAACCTTTGGTCACCCAAACACATTTAATGTAATTACCATCAAATTTATTTTCATGACCCTTACCACACTTCATGTTATTATTCTCAACCTAAACCTTTTTGAATGATGACCTTTTAGATGCCTACAACTATGCCCATTGGTAGTTATGACACATGAAAACTATTCCATTTTTTTTGGATCACCCAGGTTTTGAACCCATAATAAAATGGTGACATTTACATGGTGAATTTAGTTTATAAGTGCAACTATATCCACTATGCCTAAATTTAGTGTCCTAGTTCACTTGTCACTTATCCTCCTTACAACACCCTCTTTTGCCACTTCGTACCATCCTACCCATTTTTCCACCCAAGTACACTTGTCAAACCCACACCTGGCTCCATTTCACCTCATCATATCCTAGTTTGAGGGGGAATACCTCTTCCCATAGTTATGGAATCCATACAACTTGTCATCATACTTTTTTTTTGTTTTGCATCTTGAGGATGCAAACTACATAATAAAAAGGGGCAAAATGTAGACATTTGAAAACCATGCAACACGGTGTTAATCATCATCCACACAATGCTTAGACCCTTACCCCCCTTATAATTAATTATTAAAATCCTTAAACTTACCTATTTACCCATTCCCCATTGGCTAAATTAATTAAATAATGCCTATTTCTACCTTAGCTATCTAGACCAATGGTTAGTTGATCGACACCTCACCAATCCAATTGATGGCTAGTTGGTCGACAACTCTCCTAAGGACCATTTATACCCTAGAATTTAATGCCATAAATTTCTATACTTATTCCTTATGTATCCTAATAAACCTATTATTAACCTTAAACCATTTCCAATTATCCCAATCACCAATCATTAGTGAAATTGGCTAATTTTAGCCAATTTTGACTATTTCCTTATAACTATTGGTGGTCACCCCTCGATCAATGGAAATTAAATAACAATATTTATGGTTACATAACATGACCCAAAAAAAATTCTTCACTAGGTGAAAGTCATTTTATGTGAGATATTCTTACTCTTAGACAAATCAAAACTCTCAAGCGAACTAATAACCAGATGACAGACTGTAAGTGCTTCAACAACTCACTATCAAGAGCCAAAGTACTGTTAATCTACTGACATTGCTTCAGGATACATAACAACCTTAAACCAACCTCAACACTCTTCCAACCAATAAACTTATAGCTAAGTTTTTGTATCTTTCTATTAAGTTCAATAACTAGTCTTGCCAATTTCATTGCTTGTGTCCTTTCCATTTCCTTACATATCATTCCATGTTTCAGAGTTATGTAACTCCAAACACTTCAATATCTACCCCAAACCACATATTAACCATTATTTATCACCTAAATATCTAATCTCTAAACCATGTACTTTTGAGACTTCATTTCTATCTTGTGATCAATGCCCAACCTGAAAACCACCTTCAAAAACCTTCTTCAACTTACCCAATAACCATATTTACCCAAACTAAATCTCATAGTAACTACCAATGATCATACCTCAACCATTGATGGTTGGCCCTAACCACTAATAGTCATTGTGTGTCCCATTCTACAATATAAATTAGATTTCATGTACTAGTCTGTACCCAAATTATAATTTTTGAGTTTCTGTTGCATCATAGATGTTCAACTTATTTTCTAAATCAGGTTTGAATAATTTAGCATTAGTCTTTATCCAGTTATTAATATTTTTAGTCAAATCATTTCATTTATCTATTTCATTTGATTTTATTACCTTTTTTAATTGCATGCAAGAATTTACTTTTAACTTTCATAACTTAAGTTTTTTAAAGTCTAGATTGATAGCCTCAAAGGAAGCTTAGTACTTTTTAGATCTAGCTCATGCTAGGAAGTCCACCTATCTCACTAATCAACCATTCTTGTAGCTGCTTTATTATCTATAGGTCATCCTACCCAAATAAATATGAGTATTTATAATCATATAGATTCATATTCATATAACAAAATTGGGTTATTATAGCAACCCTTCTTATAGTTTCTTATTGGTTTCCTATAAAGGAAAAAAATAAAAAAATAGTGAAACAATTAGCTTGCAAACCTTCTCTTATGAAATTGTGAATTTTTTGGATAACTAAATATAACCCAAATTCTAAGGAGTGGATATGTAGGATACCATGTTGAGGTGGGGCATTAGGTCTAGGTCTTAAGTAGGATTAGGGTTGTGATTTCATCAACCATTGATTTAGATTAAAACTCCTATATGATGATCTTTAGTTTTAAATTAAATCAAGGAACGTTTGTGCAAACTTAATATGAAATACTCATGACCTTTTAAATAAAAATTTATCAAAACAATGGTGGTTAAATATATATTAACCATAGTCAAATTGCACTCTTTTTTAATATTTTTTTTAGTCAAGACATGATATATTTAATCAATCATACATCAATTGTATAAGTGGGATCAACATTGTTGTGTAGTAACCATATGACCATTGACATAGTTTTATTCATGTCATGTAGACATGTGACTTTTGTCTTGATTCATTATGCATATTGTGCCATTATAGTGATTATATGATGGACAATGTAAGTTATGGTTTGTGCATTATTTTATAAAAAAAGTTATATTTTGTGTGAGTTTCAATCATGTAATTTTTTAGGCATGACATTTGGTATTAGAGCCCAGGTTCAACAATATGAAATTTGGGTAATTTAGTATGTTTGATTCAGTTACCTTCTATAAAAACATAAAAATGGTGTGTACCTTCATATTGGTCTATAATGGTTAAAAAGTTTTAGTAGACCTTGTCTATATTGAGACACTATTTTTGAAGATGTCATTTTTACTTTATTTAGTAGTTTTGATTTGTGTTGGTCAAATATTCATAAACATGTGAAATAAATGAACATGTTTTTATGAGACACTGATAGCCTTTATCAACATTCCTATTTGGAGACATTATTTTTAGATATAGTTGAGATCCTTAAACAATTTATGATTAAAGTGGTTACATGATTTTTTTAAATTTTAGACTAGCAAATAAACTATTACATTGTGTCTATGTTAATGATCCAACTTCATTAAGTTGTTATGTACTTAACTCTTCCTTCTCATTGTTATGAACCCTTATGGGTTATTGTTACTAAATTTTTTATCTTACCTTATTTGAACCATAGTGGAAATGTATATATGTATAAATGTGAGTATTCATGTTTTAAACCCATGCATGCTTAAATAATTATACAAACACCATTGGAACCAACCCATCTTCTAGAAATAATAGTATGGTGTGTGAAAATGATGTGTAAAATGAAAAATTGTTCTATTAACCTAATTTCACCTATGTTAATGTAAATGTATTGGTGTTATGTTTATTGTGTATTCCACATATGTAAAATAATTGAGTAATGCATGCCAATCTTGTTAGTGAAATTTCATGTAGTGTAATCATGCATCATTTATCTATGTTTGATTATGATGCAATTATGAAGTTTAAAGGATGTGTGGAGCTTTGTTCTTATTGGTTTGAATAGTATATGGGCTAGGAAATTAAGCTTTTCATAGGATGAAAACCCACTTTTCCTCTTTTATACAAATCATGCCCTAAATTTTTTGGGCAAACACCATAGTTCTTCATGCATAATGGTCATCATACGAACACAATGTCCCTCCACTCACCCTTAATGGTTGTCTAAAGACAACCTTTGTGTTTACTAATCTATGTTGAGCCATGTGGATTAGTTAATAATTATACACTATTTATATTAACTCATGAGAAAATTGAGACTTATATGATTGTTAGTTATGTCCTTATCCCATTGAAGGGATTCCCTAGGCCACATAGTCCATGAGCTGTGAATTATTTGCAATATTATTTTATTGATAATTATTTTAATTTGATTGAAAAATTAGGTTGTTTTGAAAAAAAAATTATTATTTGTAAATTTAATAATTTATTCAACCATTCATTGGTTTTATATTATTATAAAGGTTATTTTCTGGTCTTATCACTCTTTCTAAATCACTTATTCTTAAATCGAATTTTTATTTTGATCAAATGATTTTGAGTTATTTTTTAATTGTAAATGTTTGTTTATTATATGTAAAGTAATGTACATAATTGTATCCTTGTATGTGGCATGGGGTAAAATAAGATAGTTTTTTGAACAAGCTATAGGGTCATGATGATAACTTGTATGGGTAGGTTCATGACTCCATCCTTCCCTCACTAGATGTGGTGTTTTGTTTTGCACAGAGATAATTAGTTGGTGGAACCATATCTCCTAGTACATTATATGTAATGGTTTTACACAATTTTTTTTTATGTTACTTGTGTTCCTATTCTTGCTTCCACAATTGGATTGTGCTCAATATTTCTTAGTTCTCTAAGTATGTTATTTCCATGGAATGAAACTTATCTCAACATCGTTTAATTTCACCATGGATTGGAACTCATATTTTTCTATAGTATGATTTAAATTAGAGTGGAAATTGTAATCACATGATAATATTATATTTTATTTAAGTTTCATTTGTTTTATATTAGAAACTATGGGTATCAGTTGGTTCTTATTAGATTTTAGTAAGAATTGAGATTATATGGTTGCCTTAATTTTATTAATTTTTATTATTTTATCAATGAAAATGATTATTTATGAGGGAGAGGATTCAACACCCTCCTTTAAGGGTATGCTCCCACTTCAATCATTAGCTATCCTTATAGTTGACACCTTGTCATTTCCTTTATGTGTGTGTTTTATGCACATTTCCCTATTATCAGTCATAAATGATGTATTTAGGTCAATCATGTTGGTTAATAAATATAAAAAAAATTCATTTAACATCCATATTATCTTATAACTAATTCATTTTAATAGTTAGATTGCAATCATTTGCCCTCACTTGGTGGAAAATATGAAATTTAAATATTTAATGCATGTGTTTAAGATGATGTAAATTCTTTCCTAATATCAAATAAGGTGTATTTATAATCGAGGATTAAGTTTTTTTTCCTAAAATATTCCACAATAAAGATAAATTATTGGGTCAAATATGCCTTTCATGAAATTTATTATTGATGTTTGTCCTTTTAACCTTGTTTTTTATATGCTAATTTAAGTCATAAAAAGAGGAAGAAGCATTAGATAATATATTTATATTTACTTAGTACCATCTTGAAAATATTTCATAGTATGCCTAAAATTTTATCTTGGATCTAATATTGCCATCTAATTTAGGCATGGTTTGATCTTACTAGTTTTTAAATTTTAGATAACAATGCTGATCAAATGTTGTGTTAGTTATAATAAAAATAAATGTTTTAAAACATTTTATAAATAATTGGAAACTATGTAGATAGATTACATATGGCTTGGTAAAATCATTAAAATAAATGGTGGTGATTAGTTTAATTTAAATACAAAATTTCTGACCAATTAAAACTCTATCCAAAATTAAATCACCCACCTATAAACATTAAACTATCCCTGCCTTGCACCCCCAAAAGGAAATTTTGTTCCATTATAATAATTTAATGCACTAGAGGTAAATCAAAACCGAAAATATGAGTGTACAATTTGGTTGAAAGGATGATATGGGCAAGGAAGGAAGATTTTTTTTAAGGGATATAAGTTGTTTTGCTAAACAATTTACATCTTTGAGGAAGAAGCAATGAGTTTTGAGAGCCATCAAATAAGGATATTTCATTCCTTACTTAGTATATGATTTTTTTTAGTGTTTATAAAAAATCAATCTAAATTTTGTGTCATTGTTCATGCCATTTTCATATTTGAATCTCTATTACTAAAGGAAATTATCTATAGATGATTTAATAAGAGTTTATAAATCTGATTTTTATAATGAAGATTATTTTTTTAAGATTTTTTGTATTCATGTGATTTGAGAATGTTGTTGAAATCAAGACCATGTCAAAATGGAAATTTATATAAACCTAGGTCTAAACATGTGAAATTAATTCCTCATATGAAACGCATATAATTCCATGACATCAACATTAAATGTACTAGGAAGTTATGATATATAAATGTGCCTACCTATACCCTACAATTCAACTTATTCCTTTAAGGAGTGTAGCACACACATGAATAAAAATAATTTTTTTAAATCCATATTTAGACATGTTACCTACTCAAATACTCATATTAAATCATGATCTTGTATTAATTAGTTTTTAAAACCAAAGATGTTGCACCATGTATCCTTTTATTTCTAAATGAGATATTGTATTATGTTTTTTAAAATCTTAAAAAAATAATAATAAAAATATTATTATTTATATTATATGTGATTGGTACTTGATATTGGTGAAACAATGTCAATTCCCCTTGAGGAAACACATGTTTCTAGTTAGATATAATTAATGTATTCCTTGTCAAAACGTCCTTTCCAAGCTAGTTGTGTTTTTGTTCAACCAATAAATTAAACATTAACTGGTATAAAAACCATGAATTACCTACATTGATTCTTGTGTTATAATTATTTTAGTTATTTTTTTTAAATACCCCATATATATGTTATTATGTGTACTCTATGATTATTTTTGTTTTTTGATCATATTATTTATCCATTTGTCATGAACCTTATTATAAAGTGTATAATGAAGGTTATATATTTTCCTTGTGTTCATTTATCCTAAAAATACCTTAATCAATTATTGTTTGTGGGAAGTCAATATGGTGGTTGTATACATAGAGGACAATAAAATGTAGGATTAAAACCCATAAAGAACCATCAATTTATATCACAAAAACTATGTTGTTTATGTTTTAGATAATCAAAATAATTATGTTTTTGGTGATTATTAAAATTTATAAAAATTATTAAAAATTATATGCTATAGAACATTTTTATGAATTATTGTAAGTGATGTCACTAAACAAAAATTTGAATCGATTAAAATCAATGTTGGTATTCCATTCAAATGCTAGTAAAAGTTTACTATGATGTGAAAATAGGTTAATTGATGGGAAATGTTTTTTTTCCCTTTACACAATTTTTGTTTTATAATAGAGAGAGGGGAGAGAGAGAAAGAAAAGAGAAAAGAGAGAAAAGGAAAAAAAATGAATTTTAGATACCATGCTAAGAGAATGTATTGAGTATTTTATTATAAAATTTAAGTAAGATATTTTTATCAGAATAATGCTATGTCATGTTGTGGAGTGTTATTGCATCTAATATTTTTGAATATGAATTTGGACCATGGAAAAAGGAATTTGAAAATCAATAGGTGAAATTGGAGTGAAAGAAGCCTTCTAACACGGTAAAACATTTTACATAAATTATACCAACCATTAATTTTTTTATCTCTTTCTTTAATGCAAGGGAATTGATTTGTAATAAATGGATTAAGAAATATTATTCTTTGGATAATTTTCAATACTAGATAATTTATATTAAAATTCAACCCTTCTTATCCATTTAATTTACCATGTAAACTGAATAATGTAATGCATAAATTTGTCCCATATGTTATATGTATAATTTATTCTTACCTTTTTTACAATACCATAACCTTCACTACAAATTAATTGGTCCTCAAAATGACTTGTGGTAAAATTCTGATTTCATATGTCATGATTTTGATCAAATCAGTAAGGTTACTCCTTCTCCCAAGAAGTCTACATCTAATTTTGATAATGCCTCTAACAAGCATGTGTGTGATTGTCTCAATAATCATGGAGAAAGGACTCATGTTTTAAATGAAGAGGAACTATGGTAAAATCTCAATACCATATGCAAAGATTTTGGTAAGTTGGGTAAGTCTCTTTTTCTCCAAGAGATTCTATTTCTAATGATCATATTGACAAGTATTCCATCAAGCATAAGGATGAAGGTAATTTTGTTGATCAAGAACCTGTTACCATGAAGTTGTTGGATGATGTTTATACCCAAGAAGCTATGAACATGGATGATGAAATCAAGGTAGAGGTTACTCAAAAATAGTCAAGAGACCTACCTAATATTGAGCCACATTTAAATACATGGGAGCATGAACAAGGGAAGATTGATTATTTCATACATCAAGTACAATCTAAGAAGGTGGAAAAAGGTCTTTCATAGAGAATAAATATGGTTGGCATCTTCAAGTGAAGCTATTTAAAGATCTTGAATATTTTTTCCAAGTTAAGGGTCAAGAACTTGAGAAGGAAGACAAAGAGTTTCCCATGAAAGACAATGAACAATATTAGGTGGACTATTCAAATCTCCTTGATGAGCTTGAATAACTTGTAGATGAGGAGAAACCCAATCTTATTGAGGACACTATGGAAACCAAAAAGGAAAGCCTTGTTCAACCACCATTGGAGGTCATAGCTTAGGAACCCTATGAGAAATTTGAGGTTGATTGGATGTAAGAAGAGTTAATTTACATATCCAACCTATTTGGAGTTGATTGGTTTTCATTAAACATCATGTCAATGAAGTTGGAAAACATCATGAAGAAGATGGAGGCATCAATATCATGGATCAAATGGTTGCATGTCTCATACAAACCTTCATGTCATAAAAATTTGAGTTTTCAAACTTCCCCTTTGATCTAGAGGAAGTTTTCATCTAAAGTTAGTTTGTGATTATATATGTTTTATAAATATTAGAGTAGGTGTGTGTTTCCTTTGTTGTGTGTGTTTAGTCCCAACAAGTGATCTTAAACATAAGTGTGTTTTACTTAGTTTCTTTCTTTGTGTTTGTCCCTAATATTTTTTATTGTTTAGAGTGTTTTTCAAGATATTTTATGTGTCAAACCTATTGTACATGTGACTCCATAACCCAATGGATAAGATTATGAAACTGATCATGGCATAGCAAACATGCCATCCCTGGGAAGTTACCAATAATGTTGACCATTTTCTCCCCATAGGCCAAAATGGGTTAATCCCCTATAGTTATATCTTAATTAGGGGATGATTACAATGTCATAGGGTATGATTATAGTTCATTTAATGTCATTTCATATGTTTCTAGATTTGGTCATGAACCAATTTAGTTCTTATGTCATTTTAATACCTTAGGGGTCTATTGCCCAAATTTGATAGACATACCAAGATTGTGATCATATAGATCTAGTTACAAATGGATGAGTAGATGGAAAGATGTTTTGGATGTAATGAGTGGAATAAAAGGATCATGCAACTTGAAATTATTTTGAAACACTTTAAGTTTAGTTAAAGTTTACAAAGACCCTATAGGGTGTTAAGAGTACTTGTAATGAGTATGAAAGTGCATGGTATTAATTTGTTTCTTCATTTTGTTCATCTAGATTTGGGTCTAATGGTAGAAATCCTAAGTAGGTAGTTTGTTGACATCATCATTACCACATGTGGATGAGATGGGGAGAATTGATCATATGGTTATAATCAAATTAGTCCCAAGTTTCTACATGCCAAATTTTAGGACATGCATCTAAATTTAACAAAATTTATTATGGTTCAAAGTTGGCCTCTTAGGCATTTCTCACCAAGTTTCCATAGCCAATTTACAAAGGATCTTAAATAAAACCAAGTAGGTAGCTTGATGATGTTATATCTCACACATTTGGTAGTTTTAGGAACATATGATCATATGGTTCTATTCATCCTTGTACCAATTTGATATGCACTAAGTTTCAAGTCATGAAATGAAGCGAGATTAAAGTTATGCATAATCAAAGTTGGATTTTTAGATAGAATTTGCTAAATTTCTATATTGAGCCATTTTTAACTAGATCATTGTCAAAGTGTCATGTATAATTGCATATGTGAGATCAATTAAACATTTTTAAAATTAACTTAGAAAGCTCTTGGAGCTAGTAGATCAAGTGGGCACAATGTTTTTATTCTTAAGAACATCTCCAACAAATTTGGCCCCTCCATGATTTTTGCACTTCAAGATATAAGTCCTCAAATTTGGTTAAATAATGTGATATGTTCACATAGACATCAAATTTGAGCCATTTTAAAAATCCATAAGATCTTAAATTTGATTTTTTGTATAATGTTATATACATCTATGAGGATGCCAAAAGATAGTCGTGAAAACATCAAGTTTTAGACAGAGAAAATGAAATCCATTAGATCTTAAATTTGATGGTTTATGGGATGTCAATGATGGTCACACAAACATCAAATGATGGGAGTGAAGATGTCAATTTTAATATTGTTAATTAGTTATTGGGTTTCAATTAATGGGTCTTATTTGATATAATAGTCCATATTTCATCATATATATTGATCCAATAGTACAAGATAGGTCAAATAGTTAAGGAGCTTGAGGGGTTGACACATGGCATAAGCATCTGAGGCTATAGACTAACAACGAATCTTGATAACTAATATGCATTTGACATGTGGTATAAGACTAGATAAAGTTGACAAGTCAAGGGGAAAGATCAATGACTAGTGCTTGATTGTACAAATCAAGATTGATGGTTGGAGCAAAGGTCAATATGTTAACAAGTTGAGTCAGATCTTAATAGATAATTAAAACAAAGGTAAGCTCAAGATTTTTGACAAAAGTCAAGAATCCATTTTTTATAGAATCAAATGGGTTTTGTAAGGTCATCCTAGCACCATTAAAACTTGATCCAATACCATTAAAGGGACATATTGATGCAATAAGGAACAAAAAACATATAGGGATGCCATTAGAGATCAATACAGATCTCTGGTTCATAGATTTATTACATACAAGGTCCATATTTTAAAGGTTACAACATTATTTAGTGACCATGTTTTCCATTCTAAAATAAGGGTCCATGCATCTATAAACCCTCAGCTCCTATAGTGACATAATGAATCTATGTGGACCTAATAGGAACCAAGCATCAAGTGGAGTAGCATAATATAATGACTATAGGAAAACCAAAAGTATAAGATTGGTTTTCCATCTATATTGGACCCATGATCATGGGGGAAAGTTTGAGCATGATCCAACTTGGATAAGATCTAGAATTTTGATAGATGGCACAAAGGCATACTCATAGACCCCAATGGTTTCATCTCCCAGACTAACTACATGAAAAGGACCCCTTCTCCTCACTGTGCATGCCATAATTAACTAATCAAGAGTAGTTTAACAATAAGACAAAACTCTAAAAGATGGAACCAATCATTATAACTACATTAATGCCAAGACCTAACTCAAAACAACTTGACCCAACCATTGTAACTGTTAGGGAGCATCAATGAGGGAATGTGTAACTGTGAAACCGCTCGATGTGACTTGGATCAATCAAAAGGTATAAATGAGAATAATATGTAGAAGTAATTTTAATTTTATTTCAAACATTTAAACTAATTGATTCCCCTTTTTAGGACCAAAGCTCCCTTTCTCTCTTTTTTCTTCTATAAATATAGCTCTTGAGATATTGAAAAAGGAGTTTCACTCCATGCATGATGAATCCCTATTGTAATTATGTCATACTTTGCCTTTTAAAATTAATTTAATTCTAATTTTAATTTCTTTAATAATTTTATAAGTGTGCAAGTGATGTATGGTGATGCTAAATGATAATTCTCTATCTTTTCTTCTCTTAGCCTCTCATGTTTGTGCAAGGGTTATTATTATTATAGGTCATATGGAGTGTTTTCAAGTGAATGATCCTATTTTTTAAGTGTATAATGATATTTAGTGTTTTTAAATATCCTATGGCTCACTCACCTTGGATAGCTCTCGTGCATCTCACCTCCATATTGAAATACTCATGTTAGAATCCATAGGACTTGAATGTTAATTTGTGTCTTGTTTCTTAGTGAATTAAAGTATGATGGTCATATGTAAAACATCTTGATGTATCAAACCCTATAATAGGTTCATTTAATGTAACTTATAAATCTTTTTCCCATAAATAATTAGTTAGCATAGGTGAAAGTATTTCAAGATACATTCAGGGAGCTAGCCTTAAATCTAGAGGCTCACTTCCACCATAGGTACACCCACATACCTAGAAGTGTTTCCATGTTGCATAAATATATAAGAGGCTTTAACACCCTCTTCTAGGGTGTAATATTTTGTGACAATAAGCTTAACATGGTTTCATATCAATATGTGGCCATTTGTGAACTTAATTCATGTCAAGTAGGCATGTGAGTTTTATCTTGATGTATTATGGTTATCATGCCATGAAGGTGGATAGATGATGGATAATGTAAGTTTCATAGGTTGCACATAATTTTTTTAAATTATTTAATTTTTTTGAGTTTTAGGCATGCAAAAGTTTTGGCATGACACTCATGATTTGAGTTAAGGACTAATTAGAGCACAAGATTTGACTAAACAAAAGATAAAATGCCAAAAAAATATTTAAACATCAAATTATGAATAATATGTATAAAATGGCATATAAAATAAAAATTTGAATATTCATAGGTCTCTTGATTTTTCCTAGGTGAAACTTGTAAGACCTATGAATCTTCACAGGAAGAAAGGATGAACATGGGGAGAGATAGGTGAGAGAAACATATTCATGGGCATAAGAATTTTTTTATAAAATTAAAAATAAATAAATAAATGACTTGAGGATTATAAATAATATAAAATAAACATAGACACACACCATTTAAACCCTAAATTAAGGTGACGACCCATATTTTCAAATAACTATTAAAAACATTATGATAACAAGGCTTATATCTAAATTAGGTGTCTACATATTACCCTTACTTTGAGATGACTATGAGGTGGTTCATGTGTATTTAAAAATAATATGATATGTAATTTTAATTGTATACCCTTACCATAATAATATGAAGGTGATTATTTTTTTCATGCATTCATCTACACTTTATTAGTAAAATTTGGTGTGCCTGTCAATAATGTCCAATTCTTAACAAGTAGTTACTAATCACAATAAATATTTTTAAAAATATAGACTTTTTAAAAAAAAAAATTTTAAAGGGAGTATAATAATGAATACAAATTTTTATTTTCCCCAAATTATACAATAGAATTATTTTCCTACTTAACTTTTGATAAGCATTGAAACATAATCAACACTTATTTGCAAGTTTCCAGTACCAACTTCTCAAGTTACTAAAATTTCAACAAGTGCTAAAACATACCCAACACTTATATAGGATTTTATATTTCCCAATATACTTATTCATTATGTAAGTATTTAAATATTTTATTCAAAAGAGTTTTGAGTTAATGCTAATAAATGTTGGTTAAAAACCTTTTCTAGTGTGGTACTACTGGAAATATGTTCATGATTGATTTTCACTCTAGTAGAAGGTACTCTTAATTTATTTTGGTTTATGTATGTCCCTATTTTAAGGTGAATGATGTAAAAATTTGATTTGAATAAATAATATTAAAATAAAAAGTTATCTACATCATATATTATGAAAATAATATAGTCAAAGCATCAATATTCTAGAAACATCTTTGTAAAATAGTAGATGTAATAACTTCATGTGAGTCCTATGTGGAAAGAAATTTTATGAACCACATAATTTAGCTATGGTGTTATGACCTATTATTTTTATTATTATTATTGGTTCAACTTAGGACGGTAAAATGGCCCTTATAATATGGTAAGGAGATAGGTACAACTAGTATGAGTCAAGGTATCTCTTTATAAACAAGTCTGGTGATAATTGTGTTGTGTCATGTAAGATTACATGGGGAAGATATTAATTATTCAAGGCTACTCAAAATGGTATATTTAAACTTAATATATAGTATAATATATACAAATAAGATTCCCCAAATATGATGTAACTGCATAAGATAGATAATGTCATGTAATGCCCAAGGTAAGATGATGGGTAAAATTAGAATGCTAAAAAATGTGATATAACATATAAGGCTCAATGCTTGATGTATATAACTCTATGATCATTTTGAGGCTTAAAATTTAATTATATATTAATATATGATTGTTTTGAGGCTTAATTGTCATAGCATATCCTACCATTAGGATAATGTGCATGTGACAATGACTTGCCCCAATATTTTTCACTGCTCTGGGATATCGATATATGGTCGTAAATGTATCAGGTTTTAAATCAATCAAGTGTCATGATGTATGTAAGACTAGGATATGTATAATTAATGTAATTTTATAGGACATAAGGGTGTGATAAATACATATGTATGATATTTCATAAATCCTCATGAATGTGTTTGTGTGAGAGAGAGAGAGAGATAGAGAGTGATATTCATGGATAGGTACAATTCCCACACAAGTAGATGTAGGTATAACTTTTATCAATTAGGCACATGTGTTGGGTATGATTCCACCATAGGAAAATATAGGTATAAATGTGTTAAATAAATCTCAAGAGGGTACAATGCCCCCATATGCCAATGTCTATATAAATATGATTCATTTAAGAATGATAATAGAGGAAGCATGGGTGTGATGCCTCGAAATGAGAATTTATATAAGATGTGATCAACGAAGATCATATATGTTAAATAATTTATTATTTGTCTTATAAGGATATGTATACTTATAAATTCACAATATGATGCCATTGTTATAAATGTAAAGTTCACATACACCAATGTGTAAGATATGGTCATACAAATAACAACTATGACAATCATAAAATTATAAAATGTAGATGGTATTTTGGGCATAATGGACCCATTAATGTATAAATTCAAATCATATATAAGTTATATGGATCTAACATGAGAGATATTCTCAATAAGGTTGTGAAATTATAATGTATTATATTTGAGGATGTAAATAATGCTTAAGGCATAAGGGCCCCACTAATGAAATAATTCAAGGAATATGGATATTAAAAGAGAGATAATATCAACATGGTCCATATAATAGTAATATGATATTTCCCTTGTGGACCTAAAGGATATGAATATGATGTATAATCATGTGATACTCAATCTTGATGTAGTGTCAAATGTAACAATGTCATGTTCCCCAATAAATGGAAAAATATGAATAATATTTTCAAGGTGAGAGGGAAAAATAGTAAGGCCCAATAGATGCTTGAAATGAATAGAATATATGATAAGATCTGAGAAATAATTTTAAAATGTAAATCTTAAAAGTAACAAGGAAATATATGTCTCATGTATGCAAATGTGTCTTAGATAGGATATATATTAGTTAAGAATCTTAAATCATGGTCATAGTAGTATGGATGGTGTAGTACCAAATTTTAGTCAGGTATGAATCAGAACATGTGGTATAATCCATGTAACAATTAATATGTAAAAATATAATGTATGATATTTATGTAATTGTCAATATATGTATATTCCATGTAAGTAATAACAAGATATGTGTAATTTATGTAAATTAGATCTATATAGAAAAAGGAAACCTTACAAATATGTCACCATGTATAACCACTTGAAGATGACCCATATGTGACATATATATGTATCCATAACCATATGTAACTTTGATATCATTCATCTCACCCACTCAAATTATATCTTGAGAAGAATATTTCAAAAGTATGGATATCAAAATCCTCTAGTATATAAGAAAGAGGCATGATATGCATCATATGACTAAGTTAAAGGAAAATTAAATTTTTAGATTTTTGAAATTTATGTTTATTTTATTTTATTTTATAGCGAAGTAACACAATTATATTTGTTGCATGAGAGTATATGGTACCCTAGGTATGCATAAATGAAGTACTATTTATTAGGATGGATAGTGTATGTATGTCTGTGCTAGGCACAATGTCATAGTCACAAGTAAGTAGATGCAATAGAGATGGATATCAAAATAATCTAGTATATATGAAAAATAGGCATGATGTGTATCATATGAATAATATAAAGGTTTTTTTTTTTAATTTTTAAATTTCCTTTTAAAAAAAAAAAGCTTTTGTAGTGATGTAACACAAATAGATCTATGGCATGAGAGTCTATGGTACCCTAGATATACATAAATTAAGTACTGGTTATTAGGATGGATAGTGTATATATATATGTGTGTGTTAGACATAGTGTCATAGTAAGTAGATATAATAGACTAACTGTCAAAAGTGACATATAATTAATAGTGAGACCCTAAGCCATGAAATGAGAGAGTCACCACATAGAATAAGGTCTAAATAAAATGTACTTCAATAAAGAATGTTTCAAAGTCTATAAATGTCATATGCAATATAACACTAAATATGTAAAAATTATCTCAAGTAAATGATTAGGTGTATAAAACCTTAAATGTCAAATTAATAAAAGTAAACAAAGAGAGAAATTATGATAGAAAGTTAAATATCAAGATATGTGTATTGGAGATCATGTTATATTATACACTCAATAATATATGATAAAAGTTTTGGAAAAATCATTTTAGGTTGTTTATAAAAGTATGAGATTGTCTATCTTTAATAGGTACATAACATAGGCATGTAATTGGTACTTGAGATGGTGTTTTGTTTATACATTGTGTTTGAATTTATTTAATTTTTATTAGATAATGTGTGTGGTTTTGGGAACCTAAACATTATTTGAAATTTACACTAGATTTGGCATTACATTCTTATTTTTTTAATTCAAAATTGTATTTATTTTAATAATACACATTATACGTCACTAGTTGTACAAAAATGAGTGGATAAAACTCTTGACCATCAAAACAATCACCTAACCAAGAGAATAACATAAATATTTTAACTTATCAAAAAATAAAAGTTAATATTATAATAGTTATTATGTTTTTAATAAAAAATGAACATAATCATAAAGAAAAAATAACTACACCAACCCCAAGGAAATAAGGCATTGTCAAGAATATTATTATTTTTGGTGTGGTGTTATATAAAATGGCATAAGAGATACATATGCTAGGGAAAAATAACCTACCTCTTTAGCTTTGTTCTCTTTGATGTTTTAAAAATTTAATATGGGCTCATGTGGCTCAATATTTCCCCCCTTATTAGTTTGTTTGTTCTTTTTTCTTGCATTTATTGAATTTTGGTATTTTATTTTACATATCTAAAACATGTTATAATTTTTAAAATTGAATATGTGGAGGATTAACCAAAAATGTTGTTTATGTAATATTCAATCAATTTTCTTCTTTAGTTTTATTTTTATTTTTTAGATTGAAATGAAAATTTTTTAAGCATAGAAGGTGGAGAATGTCTCTCATAATCCTAAAGAGTTAAATATAGTTGACTAATATTAAAATTGTTTGTGTCATATATATATTTTCCTAATCCACATGGTGTAATACTAATTTTTTACAATTGTTTGTCTAGTTAATTAGGTTCAAAATCATCTTCTATGGCATCTTAATCTTGAATATCATAATTGTCTTTGTTTGACTCCCTAACAATAAATATATACATTCTTTCCATGGATATAGGTTGATTTTAAGCTATGGTTTTGTCTTGGTTTATATTGAGATGGTGTATAACTAATGTCATAGGTTTATCATGTCTACAATATCATAAAGGAGTGTCATTTATAGAAAAAGTATATATATATATATATATATATATATATATATATATATATATATATATATATTATGCAAAAAAATTATGCACTTATGTAGTGTGGGTGATATTACATTCATGGCAAGGATAAAAAAAATTCTAATAAGATGTATTAATAAACCTCATTGGATATGACTTGAAATTTTGTAGGTAAATTATTAGGCCCTAGTTTAATGTTGAAGACAATTTTTCCTATGGGACTTTGGGATTGATTGTTAAATCTATTAATGATTACATATTATGATGGTAAGGATATTTTATTGATACCTATTGAGTTAATAATTCCATGATATAAATATTCAATCTCACATCATTATCTACTAGTACCATTTTAAATCCAAATCATTTAAATATAATTGAATGTATAAAGTGAGATTTTTGTCTATAGTATCCTTATGAGGTAAATATTTGATCTCAAAAGAGCTGAGGTGCCACTATTTTTCATTATGTTGAGAGGATTGGAAAAGTAACCAATTTTAGTATTGGATGGTAAGGTAACATCACATTAAACATTACATGATATGTATTTGAAAACCATTGATTGTTTAATAAATTCAAATATATATATTTGGGCTTATGTGTTTTCCAATTGCTTCATTAGGTCATATCAATTGTTGATTTATATCTTAGAAGGAACAGGAGGAGGATTGGATAATTGAATAAGGGTGTTTTGGGTTTCCCCACCTTGAAGATCATAATAAGGTATAGTGACATTTTTTACTCTATCCCTTCGAGTTGTTACAACATTAATCTCCTATTGAACCATCATACGTTCATCTATATAAATATTTTTACTGGAGGAGGAAAAAAAAGACTATAAAATGTTATGGTATTATCACACAAAGCATGGAAAACAAATATTTGATTCCTTATACCATGAGTTATAATGTTATAATTTGTGTTATGAAGAAACATGTGATTTAATATAAGCATTTGCATAACACTTCTCAAAATAGACTTATGAACATGGTACAACAAATTTTCCACATGTTTTCTAAGGATAATGATAGAGTGAAACATTATGCAAATTATTATTTAAAAATATAAGCCTAATAATTATTTATTATGGAAGTGTAAACCAATGTTTTTCATAGTAATTATTTAGACACAATGCAATTCTAAAAATTAGATTTAACATAATTAAGTTAAATTGAAATTAACCTCTTTATTTTTGTTGACAATTCTTATAATAATTTTATCCAAATTAATTTTATGTAAGATTTATAGATCCCATCCCTAATACTTTTATGAATATATATTTTCAACACATAAATAATATTAATAAAAAATATAATAAAAAATGCATAATTAATATTAATATTAATATTAATTTTATATAAAAAAATATATTCATTAAACATATCATATATACTTGATCCCTTATTCACATAATTTTATATAAGATTAAAGAACCTGAATGAATATATATTACACTAATTTTTTATATTTATGAGAATATTTTGTAGTTACACAAAGGAATAAGTTACCTTCAAAAAATTTATTAATAGTATTGAAATCATTGACTTTAAATATTATTAGTGGTAAATTTCCATCCACACTCCCCTTTTCAAATGTGTTGAAAATATGCTGACATTCCAAAATAGCCTCTCTCTAATTATATGTGGTTGAAAAATAAAAGTGAATACAATGTGAGAATGTAAATTCATTATTTAGGATGTAAAGTCAACTAAGGAAAATAAATCTCAAGATTTTATTCTCCCAATTTTTGAGGTGACAAAAGTCCAAAAAAATAATGGGAAATTTTCTTTTCATATAATTTAAAATATAGGTAGAATTTAAAATATTTATATAGCTATAAATTTATACTCCAAAAAAATTATTTTTTAATATAAATTATTTTTTTTTAAAATTAAATAAAAATCAAACATAAGATTTATATTGATGAAAGAATCTTAACTAATAATATTAATCAAAGATATGAAAGAATTACAAATGATTATGATCAATAATTCTTTGTGATTTACATTGTAATAGTCTAATAAATAATTAAGAGGAAATAATATTTTCTCAATGATGATATTCAATGTTTTTTTAATGTTAGTTATCCACCTTCCCAATGTGATAATTTTAATATAGTTTTTTTTTCTCTCATATCATTAATTATTGATAATTTTAATCTTAATGATGATATTGTTATCCATGGACCTCATGATGATGATTCACACAATAATATTATTGATAAAAACATTATTATTATCTTTAAATATGATGATGTTTCTCATAATTCCACTCATTATTGACTTTGAGATATATAGATATGGGATACATAGAAGAATTTTTTGTGTAGCTTGGTCAAGAGTCAAATAAAAAACCATCAACCCATTATTGATTGAAGTGTAAAATATAAGTCAAAGCAACACATTCATGGAAAAGTGTGACATTATTCATTAATCACATAAAATGCATTACATCATTTTTTTACAACTCAAACACATTCTATCTTGCCTTCCATAAGCCTTATTTGGATTCAAAGCACTCTACTCTCAAATAAAGTCACTTTTTTATTCAACACACACCCTATCACTATTTCCAATTATAAAATTTTGTGTAAATTATCTTTCAATATACACTTACTATATTTTTTAACACACACCCTGTCACTTTCTCAACTTATATAACTTTTTTGCATTTTATTTTACAATTCTCTCTTTTTGCTAGTTTATTCTCCACCCAAACCAATTCTAAAAAAATATTATCATTAAATTGGAATAAATATGTATCTTCACGATTCATTTCTATTATAATATTGAATAATAATATTTGGGGAAGATGCAAATATTCACCTTCCAACCTTTAAAAGATCTCAAGTAATGAAATGAAATGCCCAAATTTACAACTACATATTAATTACAACCTAATCTAAAATTTTTACATGTACCTAAGTGTCATCATGTGACACATGGTATATATATCTCAATAATGGAAATTAAATTACTATTTTTTTCCTAAAATGCCTTGTTTGACATGCCAATGGTGAATAAAACATCTTGTGATAATCTATGACATGTGTCAATTATATCACACTTAGGCATTCAACATGGTTTCATTGCATAATACCATAAAATATTCCTTCTGTCACCCATTTGATTTTTTAAAACATGAACCCATTTTTTTCTTGGTAAATATTATTATTTTTATACCATAAAATTATCCACATGGTGACATCCATGTGAAACCATATAATTTTATACATAAAGTTATCACCACAAGTATTATTCAATTCATTTATCTTTGGAAATTTAATTATCACCCTAATATATTATATAATATATTACCTAGGAGATACTTAAGACCACATATTTAACTCTGTTATTGGATTTCCATTAGAAAAATACATGAATTAAATAAAATTCACTTGATTTGGAATCCAAATGAAAACATTATGGTCTTGATAAGACATTACCACCCTATCACTATCTTGACTTGTGTATTTTTTTGATATTATCTTGTAATATATACTCAATCACTTCTTTGTAATCCCATCTCTTTTCTAGTTTACTCTCTACCTAAATCAAGTTCAAATATCTTAATGTAAGAGAATCCAAGTTCAAAAATATTTTACATCATCCAAAATATGTGTTTGAGTTCTTCTGCACATTCAACACCTTTAATTCAAAGTTGTGTGACTTGTCATATTTTTCAAAAATATTATGCATGTGGAGGAAGATCAACTTTAATTTGAAGAACATCATCAAAAGTCCCATAAGACAATGAAGTGTAGGAATGATGGTTTCAAAAAACTCCCATTGGTTAGAATGATATTTTGGTGGGAGCATGAAAATTTCCACTTTATGCATGCAATGGTTTATAATTCATTGATTTGTGTAGGAAGTTGTTGAAAAGCTACCATGGAGGTTTTATAAATATTGTAGTGATTATATAACCATAGATCTAAAATAACCAGTTTTTTTCCCTATGTTGATAAAATAGGTAAAGTAACTATCAAGATCAAGAAAACATTATGTGTGGACCACTTTCCAATATATATGGAGCTCAAATATTGTGGTAAGATGTTAGTGTATTTCCACCAAGATTCAAAGTAAGTTTCAAAAGAGAGTTGGAGAGTCACTTCATATCATCTAAGGTAAAGGAAGAGAGATAAATAAAGTTTGAGGAGGGAGAGAGAGGGGGGGGGGGGGGGAGAGATAAAAATTAGAAAAAATCAAAGAGTTAGAATGAAGAGCTAAGAGCCTAATAAGATAGATGCATGTTCATTATAACGTAGTCATTAGACTATGTAAGTATTCTTCATAGTTATAGGGGGAAGTGAATGGGTTAAAATGTGTGTGATCTTTTTAACATAGTTGAGTATAAATAATGAGTCTTTTAATTCCCATTATAATTCTTATATCTAAAAATGTCTTTGAGAGTCAAAGAAATGTAACACTATTAGGAGGTAAGGCAACTATTTACTTGGGCCCCTCATTCATGTCTATAGTTCTTGGTATCATAGAAAGGTTTCCCTTGTTGAGTTATGTGTAAGACTCTTATTTATTCATTATAAAGTTGTGCAATTTAATATTATAGTCAAGTAAAGATATGAAAAACAAAGGTAATATCACTATAAGAGTATAAATACAAAGGCTACCTAGAGTTATGAACTTTAAAGAGATAATGAGATGAGTTCAAACACATTTGGATGAAATGGAAACATAAAAAGAGGAAATCATGTTGGATATGTGAGTGATGATGTAATAACATATGCTTAATATTTTAATTGGAAGAGATAGTGGAAAAACCTAAGAGTATATTTCTTAGAGATATTTCAAGTATGAGTAGTAAACCAAAGTTAGATACCTGTTATTATGGTGGAAGCTTGAGCCTTGAGGATCTCATAAATTGGATAAAAAATATGAGAAATATTTTGACTATGATTCAATGGATGATCCCTATAAGGTTATTTTTTGTTGCACTAAACTGAAAAGGCATGCATCATTATGGTGGGATCATGTTCATATATAAAGAGAGGTAAGAGGAACATATAAAATCAAAACTTGGAATAGGATGGTGACAAAGCTAAAGGTAAGTTACTGCCTTCATATTATCAATTAAGTTTGTTCAATAATTTTTATAAATTTAATCAAAATGACATGTGTGTGAAATAACACACAAAGGAGTTCAAAAATTTGACTATTAGATTTATTTATATGGAAGATGATCACATAAAAGTGTCTAGGTATGTAAATAGAATTTTTATTTCCTATCAAGATGAGATTGGAATGTTTAAGTTGAAATTAGTTAAGGATTATTATTAATGTGCATTGAAGGTGGATGAAATTTTTTCTAGGAGGAAATGAATGAAATTTAAAGGTAGATGAGCATTTTGTAGAGGAATAGGACAAAAAAATGGTGATAAAGAACATTGTAATTAGGAAAGTGAAGCAAGGACTTCAGAAAATCATAATCAATCCCAAATAGGAAAAGGATATTATTTTAGAGGAAGAAGATACTTTAAAATAGAAAGAGGTATATGATTCATGGGTAAGTGTTTTGAATGTGTATAGTTTGAGAAAAGAGCATTTGAAATCGCAAAGAATTTTAGAAAAGTAGAAAGATAAATGAAGCAAGAAATAATGTTTCATATAGATCAAGAGTGTGTTGGATATCTAACACACATGGAAGAAACAAAATGTGGTAAATATCTTATGATGAAGATATTTTTGTTGAAACCAACAAAGGAAGATGATGAACCACTACAAAGAAATAACTTATTCTAAATTGTTTAAAAAGAGGTACATGCTAAAAAATTCATTATTTATAGTGGTAGCATGGATATATTAGTTTCAATGGAAATAGTAACAAATTTTGGGCTAAAAATATTAGTGCATCCAAACCCATTAAAATTTTATTGGCTACTTAAGGGTCATTAATTATTGGTGAATGAGTAATATATGGTCATTTTTTAGATTGTTTCATATAAGTAGAATGTGTTGTGTGATATTATTCCCATAGATGTATGTCATGTGGTGTTTGTAATACCATAAAAGTTTGATAGAATATTTATGATTGATGGTAGATAAAATAATACGTGATTGTGAAGGATAGTAAAAGGAATACATTAAACCCATCAAAAGAAGGAAAACAAGAGGTGGAAAACAATCTTAACATTTGTTTTGATAAAGGGTAAATTATTTTGACTGGAGCTATAAAGTAGAACCATGATTTGGAAAAAAGATATAAACCATATATGTAAAGATATATTAAACAAATATCAGTAAAAGAAAAAAAAATCATGTCAAAACAAATCCTAAACATCAAGACTACTACGCATCATCAATAAAAAAAAGTAAAAATAATCAAAACCAAACCCTTATTATCATTTTAAAGATCCCCAACAATATTCTAAATTTGTTACAAGTTAAAAAAGAGATAAAACACTACAAACATAATTCCCACAGTTGTATGCCTCAATAGAGGCTCTACCTTGCTTAGTATCAAGGTCACAAAGAATATAAAACCAAAAATTTTCCTTAACCTAACCCATTTATCTAAAGACCTAGAGGAGGATTTCCATAAAATATAAGAAATATATTACATATTATTAAAACAAATATTGATAAAAGTGATAATATTCTATTGTCACATTCTCCACAAGAGAAAAAACATTACATTCTTGAAATCCATAACTTTATACCTCAAAAGAATTAATTCCCTAGTTGGATTCATGACCACAAATTTAAAATAAATCCATTAATAATCATTATAAAAATTCCAAAAAACCCAAATCCAAAACCTTAGAGGAAATTTTACATAAAAATATCTCCCAAAAATAGGAAAAAAAATCACATTAAAAATCTACTTGCGACCATGAAAAATAAGATTTATGGCTTAAGTTCATACAAAGATCCAAACACCAAAATATCAAAATATAAAAAAGATGCCATTCCAAAAAAAATCTCAAACATGTTAGTCAAACTAGGGTTTACAAGAAACATATAAAAATAAAGGATACATAAGGTAAAAAACCCAAACCTCAACCATGATAGTCACTGACCAATTCACCATGTTGTAGAAAATAACAACTTTAAAACATGAGGTTATGAGATGGAAAGTACCTAAAAAATAATGACTAGTTGCCTTGATGATGCAAACATGTGACCAAAGGATGACAACCCAAAAACCTTTCCCTTATAAATCCATGACCAATCCTACACATAGAGGACCAAAATAGTTTCTTAGGGTTCAATTAACATAAAACATCGACAAGAATATCTTTTCAAGATTTTGGTCCATGAATATAATATTAACATTTTAATGGATTCTAAAAATAATTTTTTAATGAGACAAATAAGGAGAAGACATGTTTTCTTCATACCAAATGTAATATAATATTTAATTACAAAAAATTTGAGTGATATTCCTTTTGAATTTAACATAATATTGTAATATCTTGTTGATATATTGTCAAAATAAATTCTAGATAGAATACTACCTATAAGAAGCACTAGTCATTATATGGATATAGATCCTAGAGAAAATTTTCCAAAAAAAGGTATAATATAGCCTCAAACCTATGGATAATGAGTAAGTGAAGAGATAAGTAAGTGTGTTTTTGGAGAATTGTTTAATAAGATAAAGTTTAATGCCATATATATTTATATCAGTATTAACACCTAAGAATGGTGAATATTGGAGAATGTTTATGGATTATAAAGTGATAAACAAGTTCACTATCAAGTATATATTTCCATTTCCAATAATGGATCACTTTATGGAATATTTGGGTGGAATAAAGTACTCCAAAAATATAAATTTTAGGAGTGGATATCACCAAGTTCAAATTAGAGAATATGAAGATAGGAATAATACATTTAAGATGAATAATGGGTTGTATGATTGCTTTGTTATGCCATTTAAATTTTCAAATGCACTTAGTACATTCATGAGATTTATGAATGAAGTATTGAATCCCTATGTGGGTAATTTTATCATTGTTCATCTTGATGATATTTTAATTTTTAATCATTCAAATGAAGAAGATTTATTATATTTGAGATTGGTTTTGAAATTTTTGAAAGAGGAAAATTTACAGTCAATGTCTTTATGCAAGTGGAGCTGATACATTTTGGATTAATGATATAAAAATAAGGTTTTAAAATGGATTTAAAAAAGGTAGAGTTATAGTTGAGAGGCCATTAAAGAAAAACATGTTTGAAGCTAGACATTTTCATGGGATGAAAATTTTCTATAGGAAATTCATTAGAAACTTTTTTGGTATATGTGTACCCAATACAAAACTAATGGAGGGTGATAAAAATAATTTTAATTTTATTTTTTTAATAGAGAATAGTATTAATATTTTGAATAAGAAGGCAAGAGAACAACTTTTTTTGGCATTCCCCTATTTCAATAAATTATTTTAGGTTAATTTTAATTAAAGTGTAAAATCAATAGGATCAATGTTGATCCAAAAAGGTAGGACCATTTCTTACTTTAGTGAGAATTTTAATGAAGTAAAGAATAATTATTAAGTATATGACCAATATTTATATGTTATAGTATAAATATTAAGAAGTGGAGGAATTATTTTTATCCCAAGGAGTTTATTTTTTATAAGGATCATCAATAATTATAGTTTTTAGACTACCAAGATAATTTTAATCAAAATAACATGAAATGAGTTGAATCTATTTAAAGTTAAAGTTTTTTTTTGATGTATATGAGTTTTCAATCTCATAAGGTTATAGATACTTTAATTATAATGTCTCTTTTAGTGAATGAGATTAGGGTAAAATTCATTAGGTTTGAATCAATAAAATACTTGTATGAGGATTTTGATTTTAAAGATGCCGTATCATGTATAAATATAACAAGCATGGACATAACACCATGGTTGGAGAATATGATAGAATATGGATTACTATTAAATGGAAATACCATGGGAATAATTGATCATGGATTTCCTTTTTAGGCTTCCATAAATTCAAAGAGGTAATGACTACATTTTTCTTGTAGTGGATAAATTTTACAAGATGGCATACTTTATAAAATGAAATAAGACTTGTGATTTGTTGTATATTTACTTTTTAAATAAATAGTGAGACTACATGGGATGCCAAAGAGAATTTTATCAGATAGAGATACTATATTTTTTGGGAATTTATGGTGGAAACTAGACACAACATTTTATTTTTGTTTAGCCTATCATCCTCAAATGGATGGGAAAACATAGGTAGTGAATCAGAGTCATGGTAATTTTATGAAATGTTTGGTTACATACAAGCCCAAATAGTGGGATATGGGATTAACACAAGCTGATTTTTCTTAAAATAGTTTAGTGAATATAATTATAATAAGGAAACCATTCCAAATTATGTATGATTAGGAATAGTGGATATGAGAATAAATATTTCTAAATAAAAAAATGCATAATAGGTATGCATGGTTCACATATGGAGGTGAATATAATATTAGAGGATAATAACATTAAGTTCAATAATAATAATAATAACTAGATAAGAAGAGAACATAATTTAACAGTTTAAGACATAGTATTGGTGCATTTACATAACTAGAGGTTTTCCAAGGGAGCATATAACAAGGCTAAGTGGAATAAGGTTATAAATTGAAAGTTTTAAAATATTATTGATAAATAATTATGATATTGATCTATAAAATATATTGGATATTTCACTTATCTTCAATATAGTGGATTTGTACCCTTATTTTGAGGGAAAGATAGTGGTGAAGGATTAAGTTTAGATTCTTCAAGTGTAGATTGGAAGCAATAATTTCTTGAGAAGGTAAAGGAGGAATTTGAAACTATATTAGATGCATGATATAATAAATAATAAATATTACATATAACACTTAGTGAAGTGTAAATATAGAGCAATTGATGATGAAACTTGGATGGATGCATTCTAAGTTGTCAAACATGTAAAAAGTATTAATGATCTCACAAAGGTTTCATGAGTAGGAAGTCATATGAAATTTAAATTACCTTGAGTTTCTAATGTAGGAGCATATAAATTCACAAATTATATTTTTATCATAAACAAACATGGGTTTGAACTCTTTTTCACACTTGTGAATAATTGTTTTGAGTTATGTGACTTGTCATCTCTTATGACAACATTGTTATTATGAAGTAAGGTCAACATAAAATTGAAGAACATCATAAAAATTCCCATAGGGAAAATAATTTTAGGTAAGGATGGTTTCAATAATATGTTATAGGTAATAATGACCTTCATGAGGAAACTACCACTTCATGTAATTGGTATTTTAAAAAACACCATTTTATGCATGCAAAAATTAAAAAATTGTTGTGGATATTTCATAACCATCATGAATGTTATGAAACTATCAGTCTATAACAACTAGATATTTCACTTGTGTTTATAAAATGTTTAAAATAAATTTCAATATTAGTTAAATATGACATTTGGGTTGTGTTTCAAAATATATGGAACTCGAAGGGCATGATAGGATAATAGAGTCAGGCTACCAATATTTGAAGGAAATTTTGGAAGAGATTTAGAGAGTCATTTTTAAGTCATCCAAGGTAGAGGAAGAGAGATCAATAAAGTTGTATTCTCCAAAGTGATTCCAAACAATTAGAGAGATCCTAGAGAATCTTAGAGAGTGAGAACATAGATCTAAGAGCCTACTGAGATAAATGTATGCTCATTGTAAGTTAATCATTGGACTTACATAGTCTTATTCATAACATAGGGGAAAAGAGAGTGTGTAATCTCTATAACACATCTAAACATCAATAAAAAGATTATTTTGAGTCCCAATATGTATTTTATATCTAAAAATATCCTTGAGAGTGAAGGAAGTGTAACAAATTTGGGGAATAAGGTAACCACTGACTTGCACACCTCATTATCATTTACATCAAATCCTCCATCAATAAGTTAGATAGAATATTTATGTATATAGTTTTTAAGAATTATAAGAGGGAAGATTATCAATGGGTAGATCAAATTATTTACCTTCCAACCATTACAAGAAATGAAGGCCTAAAATGAAATTCTTAAAATTACAACTTCATATGTACTACATGTTTAATCTGGCATCTTGATGTGTCCAAGTGTCATCATGTAACACTTGTTATATATAGCTCTACATATAGAAATCAACTTTCTGAATTTTTTTTAAATGAATCCTCTGACAAGCCAATAAATGAATAAAATTTTACATGTTATATGTGACACATGTCAATTTTCTCACATCTAGTCACTCAACAAGGTTTTGTTGCTGTAATACCATATAATAATCATTTTTTCACCCATTTAATGTTTTACAAAATTGACTAATATTTGTGCCTAGTAAATGTTGTTATTGGTCAACTATAAAGTTAGTCACACAATGTCATCGATATGAAACCATATAATTTTATACATATAGTGAATGATGTATTTATCCCTCAAAATTGTATTCCTTAAAAACTTCAATATCATCCAAATATCTTCTAAAATATGTCTTCTAGGTGATAGTGATTCATCCTATTTTTAATGAATAGGGAATGAATATAGGTGTATTCACTTAATTATCAATTTTAAAAGTGTGTGGGACAGGAAAGGAATGTTCTGATACATTGCAATTAAAATTTAAAAATTTATTAAAAATGATTAGATTATTAAATTTTATTTTGAAGTGATATTTTAATAATACAATATCGTTATTTTTTGATTATTTTATGATATATTGAGATATTTTATTATCATAAATTATATAGATACATATTAATATATATATATATATATATATATATATATATATATATTTAATTATAAATAATTTTTGATAAATTAATTATTTAATATTATAATTATAACATTTATTACATTAGCTTGAATTTTTTACATAATTGTGTACATCAACAAATTATAAATAAATTTCATTATGGGAGTGGTGTTTATTGGCATAGACTTTCCACTCAATGAGAGCACCATCATAATAACATGCCATACATCATAGTTTAGAAATATATTAGTCACATGGTATTTGGTTTTCCTTGGGTCATATTATATTTTTTATGACATTTATTTCATTTTCTATAAGATTGACTTTACTTATTTTCATTATTTCCAAATGTAAGGTTATTATTTTATATATCATATAAATCTTGGTTGCATGTTCATGTTGAGTTCTTAGTCATAATTTCATTGAGCTTTAGATTTTGGCATTGAGCCTTGGTATTCTTAAAATTCATTGAGTTTTTGGCACTTGTGATGAAAAAATGGCATAATTTTATATCAACATGTGTCACATATATTGACTTAAAATTTACTAATAGTAAAGCACAAATATCTTTTTGCACATATTTGAGATCAAAAAAGTGCATTTCATCAATAGAAATCCTCTTTGTCCTCATCATTAGTGATCATTATATTAATTACTAGTAACAATACTTGCTTTGAAGGTTCAAGGGATGTTGGAATAAATATTATTTCTATTTTTACATAATTTTATTTAGGTTAGAAATGGTCCTGTTATGTGTGTATTCCTTCCTGGGGAGTTGTGGTGATAGTACATGGTGGCTTCTTAGACTTGCAGGCTATTGTGGCTCTTCACTTATTTTACCTCTTTTTCATGAATTTCATAATATTTTTTCCCCTTTTATTTACTTTATTTGCAATGGGTTTCTTGAATGAGAAAATACACATCATTAAACATATATTGGGGCTGAATGTGACCATCTAGGCGCACAAGTTGGTGTTAGCTAATGGTCTATGGTTCTGAGGGGTTACTTCATGCAATATTGTAAGCCTGTGGAAAAGTCAAGTTTAAATTATCCTATAATAATGTAATAATCAGATTAAATCTTCCTAAAGAATAATCATATTAATATACATTAAGTATTTTATATTTATATTATTATTGAATTAGTATTTATAAAATATAATTAAATATTATTGGATTTTGAGAATATGCCAATTGTCTATTCAGATTTTTCAACTACACACTAAACCAAAATACAAAAATAGTTGAAGCCATAGCTTCATGACAACTTCACCGTAGCAATAAAAAAGGAAAAAAAATACAAAATTTGGTGCTAAAATATAATCTTGTGTTATGAGAGGGGTTTCTAATTACCAGAGTTTATTTACTAGTCATCTTGTTTATGCATCTCTTGTCTCTCCTTAGAATTAAATACGTTTCTAAATAAAATTTTAGTCATGATATAGCCCTCACATATTCATGTTTCAAATTGTTGAACCAAATTTACATACTTTACCCCATTAAATATTTACACCAACACCTCCACTATAAAAAAATTTATAAAAAACATAGATGATATAACTACCTTGTAAAATAAAATCCAATGAATTTAAAATTTATAAACTTTTAAGACTACAATCCACAAAATATTCTTCCAAATCCTTTAAATATAGTAGTATATAGTAAATAAATGAACAAAAACTTATTTATGTCATTGAATTTTGGCTATGTGGAATGACTTTGGTAAGGTTTAGGTGCCTTTGATTGAGTTTTAAGTGATTTAAATTGTCTAACATGTTAAGTGGCCAATTGATGCCAAAATGGACTTATGAGGTGTAGACAAAGTTATAATCTCCAAATTATTATTATTTTTAAAAAGATTAGATTGAATAGGGGAATTTGGAAACATTTATATCATTAATTTATTAGATTCAATTTCAAAAAATTACTATTATAACTTCTCTTTTCTTAACCTCAAATTAGTAAACACTCAACAAATCACAATCAATCTACTAGGCATGCAATTAAATTTTGATATAAGTATAACACCTCAAAGTGTAAAAGAGTGGGTGTTCAGGATTATGTTTCAATCCCTACCTCAAAATATATTGTAACCATTTTTATAAATATTCAAAAAAAAAACTTATAAAATTGGATCCTAAATTAGTAATATGAAATTACTTATTTACCACCATTAGGATTAAAAGGGTTGATTCTGAAGTCTATGGATATAAGATATTCAAGCCAATAAATACAAATATTGGCTTAAAAAAAGTTACAATTTTGTAAATAAAATTGTAACACCATGCACTTTAGCATTCTGATATAAATGGATGGAGCAATAACGATAAGAACAAATATTGAAAGAATTTCAATATAGATATGCTTCAAAATTTAGTGGGGCTATTTTGATGCACTCACAAGTTAATGACATTTTAAGGATATCAATAGTATTTTTTCCCAAAACTTTTAAAATTTTTAAAAATTTGTCATGACAATGAGCAACTTTTATATTCTTGTATTAATCACTAGAGGAAAACTGCTAATAGCGCAAAAATTTTAAGTATTGAAATTGATTTCAAAATGCACTATTTTAAGAGGTAATTCATAGCATTTCATAGCTCATGTATATATTAAATTACATAAAAACAAATATATCTTATATAATCATAAATTTTTATATTATCATATATGAAATAATAGATAGCATGAAATTTGATAATTTTTAAGTTTTCATATTTAAATGCACGTTTATAATTATAAAACATAATTCAATGCATTTTACATAATTTTACAAAGTTGTGTACATATATATGGCCATAAACATAACTTCTTATAAAACCCCACAATCTATGAAAATATGGTTATATTGTGTGCAAGATTGACACTGGGTTATCAAAATAAAAGAGAGAGTAAAATCAAGAGAAATGTCCTCACTTGGCAATGAAAGGGCATATGACATGGTAACTTTTGAACAAACTGTTTAGTGGATAGGGGAAGAAATAGATTTAACTACTACTACCATTTTCAAAAATATCTTAGAATGGTCACTACCAACAAGTGTCATACAAGTAGGCCAACATATGTTTATGATGTATCATTTAGACATTTACCAATTGCTGTAGATAGCCTATTAGGGACTACTCAGTACTACTTTTCCTTAAAAACTAGCATAATCAAAACTATACAGCATCTCCCATACCATGAGATGAATATTCGATGTTTATTTTACCATATAATGCCTCTAGCATAATAAATATTAGGGTAAGTATATGATTTTAGGGGTTAGAAAGTAGATATTTTTTGTAAAAACATGATTTAAATTTGAGCCTAACCTAAAAAAAATGCATACACATTATACTACATACATTTTTTTTCTAATTTAGACTTAGATATAACTAAACATAAAGTGTTTACATGCTATAACACAAACACATAAAATAACATATGTGGTACTAGAAATATTTAATGTCCATGGTTTGCTAAACAAATAAGTTGAAATTTTTGAAAGTTAGGGGGTTTCTTACTAAAATAAATGTTAATCACTTTAAATTTATTTTAGTAAATATAAAAAATTAGGGTCACTCTATATATTTTAGAGTTGGTCTCATAACTCCATGATTTATGATTTATAAAATAGCTTTTCAAAATCCAATTTGGTTAGTACTTAGTCATTTTCAAGATTTTATTGCTGAACCTAAGGATTTTAGGATGTAACTTTTACAATTGATGTCCATTTTGGACAAATATGTAGTCATTTTTTAGGTTTTAAGGAATTTTGAATTTCTTTTTGACATTTATAAGAGTATTAGGTTTTTTAAAATTAAATTTTACAAATCAAAGCACACACAAACACTCTTTTATGTCAATTTTACTCATTGTTAAGTCCCTTATAGGCCAAAATCAAGACCAAAACTCCATAATCATTCTAACCAGGGTAGATGGGGATAATTTGGGTCACATTTGTGCATGGTCACCCCAATTTAGTTTGAATTCATAACAATTTAGTGTGTATGGGGAAACGTAGGTTGTATTAGTAACCCATACAAATGTCAACCCCTTTATGCAAATTTTACTTGCAATTAAGTTCCTAATAGGCCAAAAGTGACACAAAAACACCATATCACATTTGTGCACAATCAACCCATTTATCTTCAAATTTTGTAAAAAAATATGTGATTTTGACACATAAGTTGAATTTTGACCCTTGCACATCCAACCACCAATTTATTTTCATTTTACTTTTAGTTATTTCTGTTATAGAAAAAAATGACATAACAACACTATATCCACTTATGACCATGTACATGTAAATAATTTTAGGCATAGATATGTGTGATAACCTTAATTAATTTATAACTCAAGATAATGTGTTTTGATTATTGTAACATAGTTCTCATTGATGACCCACACACACCAAACCACCATTATATGCCATTTTTACTTGTAATTTGAGTGCTTATAGGCCAAAAAAACACAATACCACCATATCCACTTATGATGAGGGAAAATGCAAATAATTTGGAACACATTCATGTGTGATTAATCTAATTAACTTTTAATTGAGGCTAAATTTGTGTGATTTGGATAATATAGGATCCATTGGTAATTGACATTCACCCAACCACTCTTTTATGTTGATTTTACTTATGATTGTGTGTCTTATAATATACTAGTGACATAAAAATTCCATATCCATGTGGCTAGGGAAAATGCAAATAATTTTGGCTACATTAATGCATGATTACTCTAAATCACTTCAAATCTAGGCCAAAGTGATGTAATTAGGATAGTGTAGGCTTCATTGGTGACTTGTGCACACCCAACCACCCCTTTATGTCAATCTTATTTTTGATTAAGTCCCTTATAGGAAAAAAGTGAACAACAACACTATATCCACTTGAGAAAATTAAAAATGAGGATAATTTGGGACACATTTATGCATGATCACCCTAATTAACTTATAATTTAGGCCAAATTTGTGTGAATGTGGTAATTTAGGTTTTGGTTTTGTGTGATTGGGTCACCAATGTGACCTAAGTTTCTCACATCACCCCTCTTTAAACTAAATTAAAAATGAATCAAGGTGATCATGCATAAATGTGCCCCAAATTATTTATTTTTTCCTTGTCACATGTGGATATGGTGTTCTTGTCTCACTTTTGGCATAAATGAGACCAAATTTCTAGTGAAATTGGAATAAAATTAGATTTAAGTATACTCCAGATCTAAAAGTTTCTTTTGTAATATGTGTCTCCTCAATCACCTAGTTTTATCCTCAACTATATAATTTTCCAAGTTTAATTTAACACCATCCTTTATAATTTGGTAAGACACATACACTTTAGTTTTATAATCACATTCCATCACTTTATAATGGTTAGATTTATGTTTATCAAACACACAACTAAACTTATTGGAAAACTTGAGTCATCCCTCAAATTAATAGTGAAAATTAAATTATTCTTATACCTAATCAATCTTGTCATTTAAAAGAAAAACTACACATGTATCCTTTTCTTCACAAACTTTAGTCTAGTGATCTAGTCAATTCATGCTAGTGAAACCTCCATACTTCACCATACAAAGTAAATCCTCCTACTATGTGTTATAGATGAAAACCATTTTTTCCATTTATTGGCTTATAGAGATATGGAAAATCCCATACTCAATTATCCCCAATCCTTCCAAATGAGAACTTATAATAACCTTATTATAAAACCTTCTTTGTGCACTTAATTATACTTTTATCACCTTTTTGATATCCACTCTTTGATGATTAAATATTTAAATCACATAATGTTAAATTTTTGGTGGATATATACTCACCTATTTGTATAACCTATGTAACTTACATAATTGTATGATCAAACACCTTGATCTTATTTCCCCATTTTTCATTCAAAAATTTTCTAGATTCCTTGGTCAGGATTTAAGCCTATTTTCATTGAAGTAACCCTATAAAAATTCACCATCTAACATGAAAAAATTTCATGTGATATTTTTTTTAATGTGATGAATAATATATGACCCAATACATATGATATATAAATTCCCTATATGATTTGTATATATGGAGTCATAGAAAAACACTTTGATGTTGATTGATAATTTATTACTTTTGATGTGCTTTTTGTCTCAAACCTTTTGATGGGTCTTTTGCACCACTTTTTTATATCATGCCAATAACATTTTCTCATCCAAATTTCATCAATTAGAATAGTCTCTTTTCCAATAATGCACAATATTCAAATCCTCTTATGCATAAAATCTTTAATGAATAAATCAATAAATCTATTGATAACAAATTTATGTCTTATAAACCAGCTAGAAAGGTGTATAATTTTTTAACCATGTGTACATTGTTATTTAAGCCCAAAATATAGTTGAAAATTACTCATCCAAATATTTATTCTAAAAATCATAGCTCTTAGTGAGTGTAATTCATATAATTTTGTTAAATCCCTCCACCATACCATTTTATTGTGGATGATATGTTGTTTTCTTGTGATGCAAAACCATAAAATCATCCAAAAAAATGTGCATAATATTTTTAATAAAATGAGTTCATGTATCATTTTTTAGACTTAAAGGACACTTGTATATTATCATGATATTCTCCTAAAATAACCTAGTTTCATTTCCTATTATAAAATCATTTCTAGATATTACCTCAACCCATATTATTAAGTATTCAATAGTCATTATGATATAATACATACCATTAAATTGTATACTAGGGTTTATTAGACCCATAAAAACCAAATTCAAATGGATCTTGTGAAAAAAATTGTATTTATGTCATCTCATTCCTTCTATTATAATTTCATACTCTTTAGAAGATATCACATTTATATGCATATTCATTTGTGTCTTTAGATATTTTCATCCACTAATATCCAACAAATATATTCTTGTACACATTTTCTATCACATCTTGTCCAAATATTTAAAAAAAACTACATTAGTATTAGTATTGGATTTAAAACTAATGATTAGTAGTTCCTAATTTTCATATTATATTTGGATATGTATGTTATATGATTGGCAACCATATTGTTTATTTTCATGATCAATTATGTTGGAGGACATTTGAATATATTTATGAATGTATTATGTTCCATGATCATGTTTGAATATGATTTAATTTTTAGATTGATTTGAATTACAATATTTCATTGATAATTATATATTTTGAGTACTTGATTATTTATTATAAGCTCGAACTAACTACATTTTATTTAATTGAGGTAGTTATAGGACTATTCCACCCTCACAAATAGGTACAAAGGGATAATATCATATTAGATGAGGGTAAATATATCAAAACTATTAATAATGAGAATTAAACTGAACCCACATACACATAACACACTCTTGATTTCTTAGATGAAATGGATTGCAATAAGTATACTTTTAAAATGTTGAGTATTACTTGAATTGTTTGTCATTACAAAAAGTAAGGCATGTTTGAAATTGTTTTGAGTACATTTCTTGTCTTGATGTTTTTTATTAATATAATATGTGCATATTATGTATTGGCTATCATGTTTTAATTAAAACTCAATATGAATTAGATTATGTTAAATTATGCAAAGTAAACCATTTACACATTTTAAATCTTAGGAGAGTGTTGGGTGTTTATTGATATTATATAAGGTTTTTAATTTATGACCCTTTTTTGTAACTTAGGGGGGAATAGTAGGGTAAAAAACATCTAAGAAAATTATACTAAATGGGTTTTACTTTGAAATTTTTTTAATTAGTTAGTGACCACATGCTTTTTAGAATTAAATGAATTTAAGCAATAATGAATTTAGGTTTTAGTGGATGTATTTATGGTTGACCTTGACATTGGATATTATGAAAAAGTTTCATGTGGAGGCCATGCTTAAATATTATGGTAATGGTTATGAATAATCAAGCTAAATACATAGTTTAGGCATAAATGAATGGCGAGTTC
Organism: Torreya grandis; assembly: GCA_037957365.1. Lineage (NCBI taxonomy): Eukaryota > Viridiplantae > Streptophyta > Pinopsida > Cupressales > Taxaceae > Torreya > Torreya grandis. Next base: position 3,778,937 of record JARHVA010001128.1, read on the forward strand.
ATGATGGATAACGAGTACTTTAGTAGGAGAAGAGAATGGCCATGCAAAGCATGGATGTGGAGTGGAAAAAGGATAATAATAATAAAAAGAGGAGAATGGGGACATGAAATAATGGGAAAAAATATTGGAAGGAAGGAAAAACCTACCATTCCATACATTTAAGTGGCACCCATTACATAACTAGGTCAGTCGAACTTGAGTTTGTAATTATAGGTTTGATTGTAGACTTAGTTTAATAAGAAAACAAAATAATATATGAGTATTTGATATAGGTTATAAAAATTATTTTATTTGAGTGTGTGTAATGGTATATTTTGTTAAATAAAACCCATGTTTTCATCTTTATAGACCTAGGGATGGAACTCAAATCTTTAAGTAAAGCATCACAAGATAGTTTGAGAAGTTAGTGTGTTTGAATGTTTCATTATGTTAATTTATAATTTTATATGGGTGTGAGGGATATTATATGGTACCATAGGATGAATTTAATTCATTTTAATTCTTATAATGGTGTGTTATTTTATACTATAGAGTTTCCTACCAAAAATCAATATTTGAAATTTTGAATTCTAGAACTTGGCTTAGAGTGGTATTTTTGAGTTGTTTGTGAAATGCAAATGTTGGTCAATGTTGGTAAATGGTCATATAATGTAATATTAAGTTTTTTGAGAGGTATTTATAAGTTTAATTATTTTTAAAATAAATGTAATCAATAACCATACAAAATATAACTACAACCCTACATGGAAGTGGCTAAGAAGAGGAGTTTTCTTTTCTGTTTGGCATATTAAAAGGTTAGAATTACATGTAGATGAGTAGTGTGTGTGTTGTGGTAGAGTAGAGAAGAGAAGAGGATAAATTTTAGGATATATAAAGAAATAAAAGAGATATAAATATGTCAAAAATAACCTTGTCTGCCTTTTGAATTATGTATATGGTTATTATATGTGAATGAGATCAATCAATAAAAGAGTGCTTTGAAAGAGTGAATTTAGTTAATAGTGATTCTTGGTAGGTGTTATATATTATGATTATTTATTTAAATAAATTTATAATTAATTGTGTTTCTTGACCTATATTTTAATTTTTAAATGCTTAGTTTATATAAGTTTGTAAAAGCCCTATTTTTAACACAGTCAAGTAGATAGAGAATAAGGGAATCTTGGAGATACTTTAAAGTATTTTGGAGGTTGGGAGTATAATATGGATTTAATAATTAAAATGAGAATATATTTCAAGACCTAATAAATCCATTTATAAGGTGGTAATCTATAAGCATTCCATTTATGAACATTTATGTTTATGTACAGTCCTGCATGACAAGTAAGTGAGATATTGTTGATGGTTGTATAAGTGTTTCTTAATTGTTTGGATCAAAATATTTTTTTTATATTTCATATTTTATGTTTTAAATTCATTTTTGAGTCTTATAAATCCATTTTAAGTGCAAAATACAACTCAAATTGTCACACAGTCCTAAAGAGAACTCAAAAACTCTGCATTTTGGCTTGTTGGAGATGTTTGGAGGTTGTTCAGAAGTAAATAGTAGTTGGATAAGTTTAGGATAGAATGTGTATACCTCATAAAGGTATTTTAATTGTTTTAAAAAAGTATAAATCTCAATTTATCATATTTGACATGGTTTTAGCCTTTCATAGGCCTATTAAAACTAGACTTAGGGGTTTGGAGTTATAAACTAGCATAACTTTTGATTCAAACCATAATTTTTTTAAAAATGAGATATAATGTATTTTAATTTTATTTAAAGGATTCATGAGTTTTTATATTAGTATAGTGCTATACAGTATGGTCACCAAGTCTATGGGAGTGAAATAGGCTAAAAGAGACCTAATTATTAGGTAAGGGTGTTGAGTTTATATGTATCCCTTGGAAGTTGTCTCATGAAACTTTGTGTGAAATAGGAATGGGATAATGGGTGTCCAATTTTTATTTAATTTAATTATTAATATTTGTATATTTTTAAAACCTTCTATATTCATCCTAAAATAAAGTTATAAGGAAATATACCTTAAAGAGGAAGAAAGGGATTGGTTAAGAGTTTAAGATTATAAATTGAGTATTTATGAATTCATGTGGAAAAGATATACCAATGAATATATATATGGACATATGTGTGAAAACTAGGTGATAAGAAACATTAAAACCAGTTATTAAGCTTTTAGACTATGAATCCATCTAAAGATGAGTAAGCTTGAATCAAGAATCAAGAATGAAGTTTATAAAATGGTGTATGAGAGGATGATATTGGTGCATAGGATGAAATATTATAGAGATATATGGATTGAAGTTATTAAAAGAGAGAGGAAGATTATGTTTGCCAAGAAGCCTAAGTGCCTAGTGAAGATAAGAGTGTTCAAGTGTGACAAGAAAGAAGCTATTCCCTGCATGACAAAGCAAGGATAGAGTACAAGTAGAGATAAAAGGAAGATTTTAGAGTTAGGGAAAGGCATATGAAGAGTTTAGGAATTATGTCTACATCAAGTAGTGTTAGATTAGGTAATCTCTTGGTATAGTTTATGATTTTGAATAAGATAGGTTGTTATTTGATATATCATTATACTAAGTTACAGATGAGGAAAACTTGAAGGTAGAGAATAGTTACAAAGTTTTTGGTGGAATATAAAACCTAATAAGAGAGTTATAATAATATCAAAATAGATATACTCCAAGAAGAGAGTTGTAGTTCTAAGGTGAAAAAGACTTGGAAAAGAGTGTCAATAGACTAGGTAGAAAGAACCTAGGTTGAGACACCAAATCAAGGTGAAAAAGACATTCTTGTGAGAAGATAAAGATAGAGAAGATAAAGGAGTGGAATGGCTTGGCTAAGTTATAGTACCAAAATGAGATAAATAAAAAAGAAGACCCAAAAATAGAAAGGGGTTGGTTGTTGAAGAGGAGATGAGTGAGATACATCAAAGGTTAGAGAGGATAAGGCTCTTGGTGGAGCTTATTAGATAATAAGAAATCCAATGGTATGAATGGTTAATTAAGAAAAATAGAGTTAAGTGGCCTATAATGTGACTCATGGAGAAAAGGAGGATTGTCATGAGAGACAATGAGAAGCAAAATAATTTTCTATGTAGGTAGGTCAATGAAGATATGAAGAAGTTCATAATAGATGAATAAGTTGGTAGACAATAGGAAGGTGAATAAAAATTTAAGGAGAATGAGATAAAGGATGATGAGAATAAAAAAATAAGGCAACCTAAGAATGAGAATATGGAGGCAAAAAAGCCTCTATTTTTTAAATCTAATGATTTCTTGTCATGTATGCATGCAAGTACAAAAGTGAAGAAAGAAGAAGTCTATGTTGAGGACATAAAAGTTGAAATCATGAAGGAAAGAAAGCATGAAAAACATACTTATGTTGAAGAATAATATTATTGGGTAGCCATGTATAGAGATTTGAAAGATGTTCCTAATTAAGCACATAATGAAGATGAAATTTATAAACAAGGAATGGTATAAAACATAGTGTCTTATAAAGAATAAGACTAGAATAAAAACAAAGGTGCAACAGTCATGAAGATTGAAAAGGCTAAGCAAAAAAATATAAAATAAACACAAGGATATATGTATGAGGGCAAGTAGTCATATTATAGATTGCATGAAACAATAAAAAAATAATAATAAGGATATGGTTTGAACCCTCAAAAACTATATAATAAGGTGGTAAATTAGATGATGAAAGAAAACATAGATATATGATATGAAGCAATGGTATTTAAAACAAGATAAAGTATGAAGGTAAGGAGAAACCATATATAAGAGAACAAGCCAATGAAGAGAGACCAAGGTAATAATTCAATTTATTCTATTAGTCATGTTGTATCCAAGTTTTCTAGATGTGTGCATGATGAAAGTAAGAGGAAAATCTGCCAAGAAGTGTGGTGTTATGATGTTCATAGTTTGGACAATGGGTTGTCATTACAAAATGAGAAAAATGGCTATAATATGACTCGTCATGAGAAGGTGGAGTGTCATAGAGAGCCATACAAATAGGACATCAAGGAGAGTTTTAAAAGGATGAAGGAAGAAAAAATGTATAAGCAACCATTAGAGCATGATGATGAAGGAGAAATCAAGGTCAAGAAGCAAGACCAGCAAGGATTTTCATAAAGAGTAATCCAAGGAGGATATCAAGGAGAGTTTATTGGATATGTGCATGATGAAATAAATAAATAAAATTTACAGTAAGTGTGGTGTTATTATGTGCATAGTTTGGTTAAGGGGTTGTCATTGTAAAATTATAAAATAGGCTATGAGATGACTCACCATGAGAAGGTTAAGTGTAATGAATAGGCATCCAAATATGATATCAAAGAGAGTTTGACAAGGATTAAGGAATAATATATGTATAGTCAATCATTAGAGTATTATGATGAATGTAAATTCATGGTCAAGAAGCAAGACTGGAAAAGAGCACTTGAACAAGATATACCAAAGGTGGAAAGAAGCTACGGAATAGAAGCAAGAGTAAAGAATGAGAACCAACCATTTGAGGTAGAGAATTAGTAATATAAATATGAGATGGAGGATATATAATATGAAGTGGAAAAATAATTGTATCATATCATATACTTCATGGAGATAGAGGATGAGTTGGCAAAGAAGTAATGCAAGGAAAGAAGATAAAGATTATAGAACTAGATGAGAAGAAATGAGAAATACAAGAGGAAAAACAAAAAGATAATCTAATAATATCATTATAGGAATAATTTTAAAACATGGAAGAAGATGGATAAGATATATTTGAGTAAGAGCTCAAATTTTCCCACTTGGAGAGTATGATGTAGAGAATCACAAGGTAGTTTGAGAAGTTAATGGGTTTGAATAATTCATTATGGTCATTTATAATTTGATATGGTTGTGAGGGGTATTATAAGGTCCCCTAGGATGAATTTAAGTCATTATAATTCTTATAATGGTGTTTTATTTTCTCCTATAGAGTTTCCTACCAAAAATCAAGATTTAAAAATTTGAATTCTATAACTTGGATTAGAGTGGTATTTTGGGTTGTTTGTGAAATTAAAATGTTGGTTAATGTTGGTAAATTGTCTTAGAAGGTCATATGAAGGTTTGAGAGAGGTATTTATACTTTATTATTTATAAAATCAATATAATCAAGAACCATGTAAAATGTAACTACCACGCTATGTAGAAGTGGCTAAGAAGAGGGGTTTTCTTGTTTGTTTTGCATCTTAAGAGGTTAGAATTTCATGTATATGAGTAGTGTGTGTGTTTTGATATAGAATATAAGATGAAAATTTTATCAAATAGAGGTATAGAGATTAATAAATAGGAGAGATCAAGATTTCAAAAAGAACTATGTCTGCCTTTCAAATTTTATATATGGTTATTGTATGTGAATGAGATCAATTAATAAAAGAATACATTGAGTTCAAAGTGATTATTGATATGTTTTTACTCTTATTATTATTATTATTATTATTATTATTATTATTATTATTATTATTATTATTATTATTATTTTCATAAATAGATAATGAATTAAATTTTTTAACCTATAGGTTAGGTTCAAAGACTTAGTTTAGACAAGTTTGTAAAATCCTTGTTTTGAACATAGTCAAGTAGATAGAAAACATGGGAGTCTTGGAGATACTTTAAATTGTTTTGGAGGTTGGGAGTATAATATGGATTTTATAATTTATTTTATAATATATTTAAATAAATAATAAATCCATTTATATTGTGGTAATATATAAATAATCCATTTATGAATAATTTTGTGCATGTATAGTCCTACAGGATAAGTAAGTGAGATATTATTGATGGTTGTATAAGTGTCTAGTAATTTTTTGGATAATAATCATAGGTGAGGGTTAATATTTGATGTTTTACATGATTTTTTTAGTCTTATAAATCTATTCAAAGTGCAAAATACAACTCAAATTGTCACATAGTCCTAAAGAAAAATCTAAAACTCTACATTTTGGTTTATTGGAGATGTTTAGAGGTTATTAAAGAGAAAATAGTGGTTGTATAAGTTTAGGATAGTGTGTAAATACCTCATATAGGTCTTGTAATTGTTTTAAAATGTATAAAACTCAATTAATCCTAATTTGCATGCTCTCAGCCTTGTACAACCATGTTAAAACTAGACCAAGGGTTTGGAGTTAGAAACTAGCATAAGTTTTGAATAAACCCTTAAAATTTAGAATTTTTTTTGGATATGATGTATTTTCATGTGATTTAAAGGATTAATGAGTTTTTATATTGGTAAAACTCCATATAGTATGGTTACCAGGTTTGTGGGACTAAAATAGGCATAAAGAGACCTAATTGTTAGGTGAGGGTGTTGAGTTTGTAGGTCTCCCTTGGTAGTTGTGTCATGAAAATGTCTTTATTTTTTCTTAATTTTTTTTACAATGTTTAAAAAATGTAGATTTGGCCTAAAATATGGTTAAAAGCAATGATATCTTAAATAAGAAAGAAGGGATTGGTTGAGAGTTTAAACTTAGAGATTGAGTGTTTATGAATGCATGTGGAAAAGAGATACTAATGACAATATGGATGGATATATGTGCCATAATGAGGTGATAAAAAAGGATTGGAACCAAGTACTAATTTTTTAGGTTATGAATCTATCTAGGGATGAGTCATCTTAAATCAAGAATCAAGAATGATGTTTGGGAAATTGTTTATGAGAAGATGATATTGGCACATAGAAGGAAATATTACATAGGCATATGAAAGAGTGAATGTCTTTAGATAGAGAGGAATACTATTTTTTCCAAGAGGCTTAAACTTCTAGTGAAGAAAAATGTGTTTAAGTGTGATAAGAAAGAAATAAGTACCTGCATGACAAAGTAAGGTTAGAGTACACGTAGAAATAAAAGGTAGATTTTAGAGCTAGGGAAAGGTATATGAAGAGTGTAGGTATAAAATATACATCAATTGGTATCATATCAGGTAAGTTCTTGGTATATTTTATGATTTTTAATATGATAGGTTTTTATTTGAGATTTCATGAATCTAAGTTACAAATGAGGAAATGTTTTGAGGCAGAAAATAGTTAAAGAGTTTGTGGTAGAAGATTATCCCTAAGAAGAGAGCTAATAGAATCTCAAAAGGAGAGAAAATCCAAGAAGATAGTTATAGTTTCAAGGTGAAAAAGACTTGTTTTTGAGAATTTTAAGGTAGATAAGACAAAAAAGAGGAGGGGATTGGTTGAGTTAGAGTACCAAAATGAGAAAAATAAGAAAGAAGAACCAAAAAGAGAAAGGGGTTGGTTGTTGAGGAGGAGATGAGTGAGATAGATCAAGGGTTATATATAATATGGCTCTTGGTGGATCTCATGCAATAATAAGAGAACAAATGGAATGGATAGTTAATGAAAAATAAGAGAGTTAATTTGCCTATAAGCCTACTCATGGAGATAAGGAGGATGCCCATGAGAGACAATGAGAAGTGAAAGATGTTGCTATGTAGGCATCTCAAAGAGGAGAAGAAGAAGTTTATGAAGGATGAACAAGTTGGTAGACAAGAAGAAGGTGAGAAACACCTTGAGGAAAATGAGATAATGGATGATGAGAATATATAGTTGAGGCAACCTAAGAAGGAGAAGATGGAGGAAAACAAGCCTAAAGTTTTTAAATATAATGATTTTTTGTCATGTATGCATGTAGTTAAAAAAATTAAGGAGGAATAAGTCCATGTTGAAGACATAAATTTTGAAAGCATGAAGGAACAAAGCATAAAAAACATGATTATGTTGAAGAAGAAGATGGTTGGACAACCATGTATAGATATTTAGAATGGGAGGTGCCTAATTGGTCATATAGTGAAGATGAAATTAAAAAACATAGAATAGTATAAAACATAGTGTCTTGTAAATAATAAGACAAGAATAAAAATAAAGGTGCAACAATCATGAATATTGAAAATGATAAGCAAAAAAATATAGAGAAAACATGAAGACAAATAGGTAGATTATAGATTGCATGAAATAATAAAAAATAAAGAAGAAGGATATGGTTTTAAACCTCAAAAACTATTTAATAATATGGTGAAGCATATGAAAAAATAAAACATAAATATATGGTATGAATAAATTATATCTAAATTAATAGAAAGTATCGAGGCAAGAATCAACCATATAGAAGAGAACAAGTCAATGAAGATAAAGCAAGGTAAGAAATCAATTTATTATATCATTAATGTTATATCTGAAGTTTTTGGAGGTGTGCATGATGAAAGTAAGATGAAAATTTTCCAATAAGTGTGGTGTTATGATGTGCATATTTTGGTCAAGGGGTTGTCATTGCAAAATGAGAAAATAAGCTATGAGAGGACAAACCATTAGAAAGTTGATTGTAATGAAGAGGAAACAAAATAGGATATCAAGGAGAGTTTGAAAATGATGAAGAAAAAATATATGTATAAGTAACCATTACATCATGATAATGAAGGATAAATCATGTTCAATAAGTGAGACCAACAATGAGTGCTTAAACAAGCTATGATAAATGTGGAAAGAAGTTATGGAATGGAATAAAGAGTAAATAATGAGAACCAGTCATTTGAGGTAGAACATGAGGAAGAGAAATATGAGATGGAGGAGATAGAATATGAAGTGTAAAAATAAATTTAGTAGATCATATGATTCATAGAGATAGAGGATGAGTTGGTAAAGAAGTAAGACAAGGCAAGAAGACAAAAATTTAAGAGCCATTTGAGAAAAATGGAGAGAAAAAAGAGGAGAAGAAGAAAATAATCTCAAAATATCATAATATTAATAATTATAAATCAAGGAATAACTTGGATAATATCCATTTGAGCATGATCTCAAATTTTCCCACTTGGGGAGTATGATGCAGAGCATCACAAGGTAGCTTAAGAAGTTAGTGTGTTTAGATTTTTCATTATGGTAATTTATAGTTTTATATGGGTTTTAGGGGTCTTATAGGGTCCCATAAGATTCATTTAAGTTATTATAAGTCTTATAATTGTGTGTTACCTTTTTGATATAGATTTTCCCACCAAAAATCAATATTTGAAGATTTAAAATCTAAAACTTGGATTGGAGTGGTATTTTTGGTTTTTTGTGCAATAAAAATATTGGTGAATGTTGGTAAATGGTCATAAAATTTAATAATAAGGTGTATTATAGGTATTTATATGTTTAATTCTTTTTAAATTAAATTTAAGGAAAAATCATGTAAAATGTAACTACCACCCTATGTGGAAGTGGGCAAGAAGAGGAGTTTTCTTGTTTGTTTGGCATCTTAAGAGGTTAGACTTTAATTTAGATGAGTATTTTTTTTGTTGTGGTATATTTTATAATTGGATAATTTTTAGGAGACAAAGGTATATATATAAACAAATATAAGAGATATTAAGATTTCAAAAAGAACCATGTCGTCCTTTCAAATTATGTATATGGTTATTGTATTTGAATGAGATCTAACAATAAAAGAGTGATTTGAAAGAGTGAATCGAGTTCACAGTGATTATTGGTATGTTTTACCTCTTATTATTATCATTTTCCCTAAATATATAATGCATTGTGATTTTTAACCTATAGGTTAAGGTTCAAAGACTCAATTTAGACAAGTTTGTAAAATCCCTATTTTGAACACACTCAACTAGACAAAGAACATGGGAGTATTGGAGATTATTTCAAGTATTTTTTAGGTTTTTAGTATAAAATTGAGTTCATAATTTATTTTATAATTTATTTCAAAACCAATAAATCCATTTATAAGGTGGTAATCTATAAACAATCCATTTATGAACAATTCTACTCATGTATAGTCTTGCATGATAGGTAAGTGAGATATTATTAATGGTTATATAAGTGTTTATTAATTTTTTGGATCATAATAATTGTAGAGAGTTAATATTTTATGTTTTATATCCATTTTTGAGTCTTATGAATCTATTTGAATTACAAAATACAACTCAAACTATCACACAGTCCTAAAGAAAACTTAGAAACTCTACATTTTGGCTTGTTGGAGATGTTTGGAGGTTGTTTAAGAGAGAATAATGGTTAGATAAGTTTAAGAGAGTGTGGGAATACATAATACAGGTTTTTAAAGTGTTTTAAAATATATAAAACTCAATTTATTCTAGATTACATGCTCTTAGCCTTATACAAATCTATTAAAACTAGACCTAGGGTTTGGAGTTAGAAACTAGCATAACTTTTTATTCAACCTATAAAATAGAAAAAAATTGGGATATAATGTATTTTAATGTGATTTAAATGATTCATGAGTTTTTATATCGGTATATTACCTTACAGTATGGTGACTAGGTATGTGGGAGTGAAATAGGCCTAAAGAAACCTAATTGTCAGGTAAGGGTGTTGAGTTTGTAGGTCTCCATTTGGATTTGTATCATGAAACTTTATGTGAAGTAGGAAGGGGATAATGGGTGTCTAAAAATATATTTATTTTTCATATAAAATTTTTATATTGATCAAAACATTTATATTTGTCCTAAAATAGGGCTACCAAAAAAGAGACCTTAAAAAGGAAAGAAGGGATTGGTTGAGAGTTTAAACTTTGAGATTGAGTATTTAAAAATGCATGTGGAAAGGAGGTACCAATGACCATATGGATGTAAATATGGAACCTAATGAGATGATAATAATCATTGGAACCAAGTATAAAGCTTTTAGGCTATGAATCTATATAGGGATGAGTAAGCTTGAATCAAGAATTAAGAATGAAGTTTAGAAAATCATGTATGAGAGGATGATATTTGTGCATAGGAGTAAAGATTGTAGAGATACATGAAAGATTGAATTTATTAAAAGAGAGTTGAATACTATGTTTTCCAATAGGAATAACTGAAGATAAGAGTGTTCAAGTGTGACAAGAAAGAAGCATGTGCCTGCATGACAAAGTAAGGTCAAAATAAAAATAGAGATAAAAAGAATATTTTAGAGCCAAGGAGAGGTATATGAAGATTATAGGAATCATATATAGATAAAGTTATATCATATTAGGTAAGCTCTTGGTATAGTTTATGATTTTGAATATGATAGGTTGTTATTTGAGATTGCATGAAGAT
>JARHVA010001128.1:3795000-3837500 GCA_037957365.1 Torreya grandis
CAACTGACATTAAATTAATTCTCCTAATTTTAGTGAGGAAAATGGTGTGAGTTAAATCAAATGGTGAGGGGAATTCAAATGTGAACTCTCAAGTTGATCTTTATTATCTAGCAGTCTATTAGGATATAAAACTTGATAAAATGCTCATTGTAATCAATGAGACTATAGATAGATAACAAACCTAGAGCGAGAAGTTCATGAACCAGAGGAAGAAAATGAACAATAGGTTTCAAAAGAATAACCATCTCATTAGAAAGAGCCTCAAGATCAGGGGCATGTTGAGGAACTAATAGTAGTATATTAGGTACCTACATATATTTCGTGAGATATGAAGAAAGTGAACCCACCTAAGTTTGATGGTATAGTGTTGGGTTATGGATTTGAAACCTAGATTATGGAAATGAAACAATATTTTGAGATTTAAAATTATTATGAGGTAACCAAGGCCATTTAGGGAACTTAACAATTAGTAGTTTAAGCAACAACATGGTGGAATAATAAGAAGCTTGAGATGAGCCTTGAGTCCACTACCACTACTTGGGAAATGTTTATGACACTTTTTGGATCGTAGTGGTTACCCCAGTTGTTTTTTGATAAAAAATTAATAGATTTATAGAATCTAAAATAAAGAGATCTATCAGTAAATTAATATTGTAATAAATTTACAAATCACTTAAAGTGTGTTCTATAATATCATAAAGATGAACATTTTTTTATCAAAAAGTTCATCATGGGCTTAAAACCCTAATAGGTGTGAAGTGGATGTTCAATGGACAACCACCATGGTCTAGGTCTTTGATAATGTATTCAAACAAAAAAAAATGAAATCACTTATTGAGGTTTGATAAAAATTTAAAAATAAGTTTGGAAGTTCAAAGACAACATTCAAGAAAAAGAATTAGAAACAAAATGGGAATTCTAGGAACCGATTAAATAGTTAGAATACAAGATTCAATAATGCTTTAGGGAAAATAAAACTTGAAATTGGTTTAAGAGAAGGATTCAATGGATACAATCAATTTGAAATTAAGGGATTACTTGATGGATGCTTTACATTTGGAGGATACCATTATGAAAAGGATTGTCCATGGTGTAAGACTAATGGTAGAAATAATAATCCATCCACCTCTAACCACAACATAGAACCTTTCAATAGTGTATTCACACAATAGTTGAAAACTATAAAGTGGAATTTGAAGACTCTCCCATTGAAGTATCAAGTATTTTTTTAGGTTATCATATTTCCATTTTGATAGATATAATATCCACTAAATGTTTTATCTATCTTAGAATGTTAAGCAAATTACCTAGAAAACCTAGTTTTATAGTAAATACTTGGTCAATTCAGTATGGGAATGAATCTAAGGTCAAGGTTTATAGATGTATTATAGAGGCTGAGATAAAGTTTTAATAATTCACTATAATATTTGATCTTTATGCAACACTATTAGGATCATATGATGTGATCCTAGGAGTGAATTGGCTCTCTAAACACAAAGCCAGAGTTGATTGTTTTCTTAAGAAATTTGAATGTTTAGATGATTTGGGAAATAAAATACAAATTCAAAGAGATTAGAGAGAGTTAAAAATAATGAAAATTTTAGCCATTCAATTGAAAAAGGTTAAAAAAAATCTATGTCAAACATTCCTAGTCAAGATGGATAAAATTAGTGAACCCAAGGAACCCTAGATAAAAGATTATCCTTTTCTATAATAAGTTAAAGATGATTTTATAGATGAATTATTGGATATACCTCCCAAGAGATACATTTAGTTAAATATCACTATCATTATAAGATCAAAACCAAAATCTTTGACTCCCTATAATAAGAACAATTGAATTAATTAGTTAAAGGCCCAAATTCAAGAGATGTTGGCCAAATGGTTGATTTGGCTAAGTGTTTCACCATGGGTTAAACATGTATTATTGTAAAAAATAAGGATGGAACCATTCACTTATGTGTATATTACCAAATTCAGAACAAGGAAATAATCAAGAACAAGTATCCTGTACCTTGCATTGATTATCTTTTTTATTAGATGTATGGTGTCACTATATTTTCAAAGATTGATCTTCATTCTTGGTACCATAAATTGAGAATTAGAGGAATAAATTATAAAAATAGATTTAGGACTTGATATTGGCTTTATGATTTTATAATGCTTCCTTTTAGATTAGTTAATTCACCTTCCACATTCATGAATCTCATGAACAATGTCTTAAAATATTACCTTGATCAGTTTCTATTAAAATTCCTTGATGATATTCTCATCTATTATAAAAATTAATAAGAACATGTTGAACATTTGTGTTTAGTGTTGTAGTAGTTACAAAATCATAAACTATATGATAAATTGTCTAAGTGTGCCTTATTCCAAAGAAGAGTACAATTCTTGGGACATATTATCTCTGAGAAAAAAAATTTAAATGGATCCAACCAAGATTAGAGCCATTATGGAGTGGCTAACACCCAAAAATATGCATGAATTATGTAATGTTATGGGTTTAATAAGTTAAAATAGAAATTTTATTCCAAATTTATCTAATATAGTGAATCTGATCCCCTCTCTTAAGTGGAAAGAGTAGAGTTTTATTTTATTTGATAAGTGTGAAGAAGCCTTTCAGGTTCTAAAATTTAGGCTTACTCAACACCCATGTTATAGATTCTAGATCCAAATGGAGATTTTGTATTTATAACTGATTATTCAAGAGATGGTTTAGGAGGAGTTCTTGTATAAGGTGGTTTAGTTTTAGCTTATGAATCAAGGAATTTAAAGCTTGATGAGGAAAATTATGCTCTACATGACCTAAAATTAGCTACCATAGTGCATGTTTTATAAGTTTGGAGGATTTATTTGTTTGTAAATACTTTTAAGCTTAAAAATGATAATTTGGGACTCAATTATATATTTACCCAACCAAACCTTAATGTTTATCAAAGGAAATGATTAGAATTTTTATTAGACTATGATTTTGACATTAAATACATTAAAGGCAAGTAAAAATGAATTACAAATTCCCTTAGTCATATAAGGTACATTATGGCACTAGCCACTATAAGGATTAATTTCAAACATCAAGTAGTAAAATTATCACTTAGAGATAAATTTTACAAACTAGTAAAGAAAGCATTAGTTGAGAATTCATAGGATCATATATATATATGATTTTAATTTGAGAATGATAAGATTTTGAGATATAATTATAGAATTTATGTGCCTAATAGGGAAATTTTGAGGGATATTATGCCAAAATAATTGAATAATACTCCATATTCAGAACATTCTAGAGTGACAAAGCTATTAACAAAATTAAAACCATTATATTTTTGGAAGCATATCAAAAAATATGTTGTAGATTTTGTGTCTAGATGCTTCAAATGATAATAAGTTAAGGTTGAACAAGTGTATACTATTAGATTATTATCCCTATATTTCATACCATAATGGAAGTGGAAAATTATTATCATGGAATTTGTCCAAGGATTACCTATGTCTATAAATTGTCATGACATGATATTGGTAGTTGTAAATAAACTCACCAAAGTAGCTCAATTCATACCATGTAATCTAAAAAATGATGCACCAATGATTGTGAAAAGGTTTGTAAATGAGGTATATAGATTACATGGGTTTTTATAAATGATCATTTTAGATAGGGGCCCTAAAATGACCTCAAAATTTTGGGAGACTCAATTTAGCATTGGGTACATCGTTGAACTTTAGTACACCTTACCATCCATAAATGAATGGAGAAATAGAAAGAGTGAATAAAATTTTATATAATTTATTGAGAATTTATTGCATGGACCAACAATACAAATGGGATTAATAACTACCATTGGTTGAGTTTGATTATAATAACTCATTACAATCAACATTGAAAATGGATCCTTTTGAGGAATTGTATGGTAGGAGGTGTAAAACACCAATTAACTAGGATTAATTAGAAGATAAAGTGTTATTTATACCTGATATGTTTATGTAAATGGAATAACAAGATAATAAGGCATGATTGGTTGAATCCAATGATAGGTAGAAAATTTATGCTGATCTAAAATGAATAACAAGACAATTCTTAGATGGAGATAAAATTTTTATGCAAGTCAAGCCTCAAAAGAGTGTTTTTAAGTTTAGAAAATTAGTAAATTATCATTGATCTATGTGGGACCCTTATATGTTCTAGAAATGATCAATTTTGTAGCATATAGACTTGTTTTGCCACCAAATTTAGCTTAAATGCATAATATTTTTCATGTATGTTATCTTAAGAATATATAGCTAATTCTTCACATATTTTGTATTCCCATAGTGAAACCAATTAGAATTATTGATACTCATAATATTATCTTGTGTAATAGGCAAGTGTCACAATGCAAGGTATAGTGGGACCAATATTATGAAAAAAATATTACATGGGAAGATTATGAAGAATTATTTAGGTTGTTTCCTTATTTATTTAAATGATTATTTATATTGAACATTATTAATTATTTCCATAATGATTTTTGAAATAAAATTCATTAGGACAATGACATATTTTAAGGGGGGAGGATGTCACATCCTATCCCACTCTTTAAAAAAACTACATTAGTATTAGTATGGGATGTAGAACTAATGATTAGTAGTTTTTTATTTTCATATCATATCTAGATATTTATGTTGTATAATTGGTATCCATATTATTTGTTTTCATGATCATTTATGTTGGAGGACAATTATATATGTTTATAAATTTACTATTTTCTATTATCATGTTTGATAGTGATTTCATTTGCAAATTTATTTTCATTACAATAGTTAATTAATAATTATATATCCTGAGTACTTAATTATTTATTATAATCTAAAACTAAATACCTTTTGTTTAATCATGGTGGTTGTAGGGCTTTTCTACCCTAAAAAAATAGTACAAATGGAGAGTATCATAGGGGAGGAGGGTGTATATATCTATATTGGGGATAGAGATAAATAAACCAAACATGCATACACACACCACGCTCTTGATTTCTTAGATGAAATGAATGGTAATAAGTATTCTACTAAAATGTTGAGT
Organism: Torreya grandis; assembly: GCA_037957365.1. Lineage (NCBI taxonomy): Eukaryota > Viridiplantae > Streptophyta > Pinopsida > Cupressales > Taxaceae > Torreya > Torreya grandis. The sequence goes on from JARHVA010001128.1 coordinate 3,800,057, forward strand.
GTTGTTTAAATTATTTGTCCTTGAAAATAGTAAGGCATGTTTGCATTTTTTTTGAGTCTATTACTTTTCTTAATGTTTTTTATTGGCATAATATGTGTAGGTTATGTATTGGTTGTCATATTTACATTAAAACTCAATATGAATTAGATTATGTTTAATTATACAAGGTAAACTATTTACACATTTTAACACTTAGAAGAGTGTTGGGTGTTTATGGATCTTGTATAAGTTATTTACTTTATGCCAATTTTTGGTGACTTAGGGGGAAATTAGGGTAAAAATCATCTAAGGTAATTATTTTAAATGGGATTGAATTTGTAAAAAATTTAATTAGTTAGAGACCACATACTTTTTAGAATGAAATAAAATTAAGTCATTATGAAATTAGGTTTTAGTGGTTATGTTTATGGTTAACTTCACTATTAGCTATGATGAATAATTTGAATGTGGATGTCATGTTTGAAAACTAGGGTAATTATTACAAACAATCAAGCTAAATGTGTATTTTAGGTATAAATGAAAAGCGAGTTCATAATGGATAATAGGTAGTTTAATAGGATAGTGGAATGACCATGAAAAACATGGATGTGGAGTGTAAAAAGGATAAGAATAAGAAAAAGAGGAGAATGGGGACATGGCAAAAGGGAAAAATATCTTGGTGGGGAGGAAAAAGCTATCATTCCATACATTTAAGTAACAACCATTATAGAACCAAGTCATTTGAACTTGAGTTTGTAATTTTTGGTTTTATTACAAACTTAACTTAGTAAGGAAACAAAATAATATATGGTTCTTTGATATGGGTTATCAAATGTATTTAATTTGAATTTGTGTAATGGTAGATTTTGGTAAATAAAACCCAATATTTCATTTTATAGACCTAGGGATAAAACTTAGATCCATCTACAGACCTATAAGCATGGTGTTGAACACTTATATAATGAAAAATAAATATATTTATTGGTAAATTTATTCAATAGAATCTAGGGTTTCATGTCTATAGACCTGGGATGGAACTTGGTTCCATTCACAAACCTATAGAGATGAGGTCAAACCCATTTTCAAGATAAAAATTGGATATTTTCAAGATAGTTCAGTCTAAAATGTAAGTAGGTAAACAATTGTGTAGTATTGTTTTGTATAAGACTTTCTTTAAATTATTAAGGGGAAAACCTTGTGCCTTGTTTCATCCTTGAGAATGGGAAATTTGGGGTGAGCCCCATTATCAGCTAAAAAAATAGATTATATAGAGACTAAGCATGCATATGCTTCACTTGAGAACTTAAATCATATACATTATTTGATAAAACCTCACACAAACAGATCATGATGTATGTATGTTATAGTAAAACAATTCTAAGTTCATTTTTAATGGTTACTACCTTAGTACTTGTGGTACCTATCAAGAGGATTTAAAAAGGAAATAAAATGTCATACATTATAGAATCATTGTTGTTATGGTAAAATTTTTGGAATATTTACTTCTATATATAGGTATATATTAATAAATTATACTTGTATCTACATTTTATTTTGTACATAGGCACGTATTGAGGTATTCAACCCACATGGCAAGTTATATTAAGTTGTCATATAAAATTATATCTATATGTGTAAATGAATAAATGTATGTGTGTGTGTATGTATGTATGTGTGTATGTATGTATGTATGTACACACACACACACACACACACACACACACACACACACACACACACACACACACACACACACACACACACACACAGTGTGTGTGTGTGTGTGTGTGTGTGTGTGTGTGTGTGTGTGTGTGTGTGTGTGTGTGTGTGTGTGTGTGTGTGTGTGTGTGTGTGTGTGTGTGTGTGTGTGTGTACATATTCAGATATGCATCTATTTTACCCATGTATATACATTAGTAGAATGAACCCTTTTGATCCAAGTTCAAACTTAGATTTACACCCACTCATGTACATTTGTAGGATTTATCGATAAATTTGGGCTGAGTTATTCAAATCCTTATATACGTTTGAAATGTTTAATGTATTCATTAGATATAATTATAGTTTGTATGGACTTGAATAAATGGAATGAGAAAAAGTTTGAATATTCTCAATATAAACTTTTAGATGCTATAAATATTTTGTATTATCTCCTTGAAAACTATAAACTAGTGTGGATTGGACATGCATTAAATATATTTATTATGATGTAATTTATATTATTTAAAATATGATATTTTTATACAATAAGAAAACAATGAATAATTTTTAAAAGATAAAGATTATTAAAGATGTATAGAATGAGTTTAGGAAACTTGACTTGTGTTTATAATATATCTTGAGCATGTCTGAATTGTATTTATTGGATACTTTTAAATATTATGTAATTTTTCATGTTAAGAAAAATAAATAAGTTGTATAATTGATATAATGTAAATATTCTTGAATTTTTGTCTTTAACACACACACACACACACACACACACACACACACACACACACACACACACACACACACACACACACACACACACACACACACACACACACACACACACACACACACACACACACACACACACACACACACACACACACACACACACACACACAAACACACAAACACACACACACACACACACACACACACACACACACACACACACACACACACACACACACACACACACACACACACACACACACACACACACACACACACACACACACACACACACACACACACACACACACACACACACACACACACACACACACACACACACACATGGTTGGTTTAAATGTAGTTCATTTACTTAAAACATTACATTATTGATTGTGCTATTGGGAAACATTGAGATTGTTAAGAATGAATATTACTTATACCTTATATTTTATATTTATTTGTATTTTATGTATGATGTAATATATATTTATTGTTACATAATTTATTATGATAAATCATTAGATGTAATTCATTTCATAGTAGTTGATAGATATATTAGGGATCTATCTTGAAATTCATATATATACCCCTTGATATCATATGATTGATTGCGATTAATTAGCATGGAGTTTGTGTGAGTGTAAATGACTTAGATCCATGAGAGTTTTGATTTATATAATGAAAAATTTGGCCAAAGTAATGTTATAGTTGATGCATTGTCATTCCATTATAATTTAAAGTTTACATGTGTATGTTGATGTCATATTAGATAGAGGATTATTTTCCATGGTATATGTGACTAATGTATGTATTAATGATTGTACACACATAGGGACTGGTTGATATCTCAACATCTACACTATTTTTATCTACCCCTCCATGAATATAAGGGCCACTCTTAGTGGGGAGGTGTGCAAGAGACTAATGTTATATGGTTGGAAGAAAAGCACTGTGATTATGCTCTCCCTTTATTTAGATATTCAACCATTTGGGAATCACATTAATGACTATTTGTATGGATCATTGAGTTATTTATGAGATTTATTTGTATGACTGTACATTTTATCTTGTATATTTGACTTTATATTAAAATATAATACGAAGTACATTATTATTCATGACTATTCAACATAACAATTGTTGTGAGACTTATACATAATTACGAATACTATAACAATAGTGTTTTTATTATCATTTATAGTTGAATTTAATAATTATTCAAGTTTACTAATGTACTCGTATATTTTTTCCATTCAATTTATGAGAAATATTAATCTAATATTTTGTTAGAGAATATTTGGAAACTAAATGGATCATATTTTTAACCAGTGGTAAATACATTTATAAATTTATTACTTTAGATACATTTATAAGTTAAATAATTAATTATATATATGATATTATAAATAACCTATATGGATTAAAAAATAACTTTTATGTAACCTTGTGGGTTCCTAACATTTTCTTATCCTACATAGTGTCCTACAATAATACCTTCATGGAATTCAATAAAATATTTACATGTTCATGCTCCAAAACACATATATACATTAATTCATTTCTCCCTAAATTTTATACATCTCCCCTATTATCTAATACATTACATAACTTAACACAAACTGCTTCTTCTTTTTAATGTCTAGTCATATAGGGTTAATATTGAATCTAATAATGAGGCTATGCATATAATTTATTTATGAAATATATGCACTCTATATAAATTGCATTGAGAATTAAATTTTAAATAGGCCATGAAAAATCAATAATATAAATGTGTGATAAGTTTTCTGGTCTTGCATTCAACCTTTCATGTTTCACAATACTAAAATTTGAAACTATTGGAATAACACTATCCATTGAAAACTATGGCCATGTAAGAAGTTTTTTTTATATGTATTGAGTGTTTCACGGTATATATAAAAAAAAAAGGATTAGCATGAAATAATATTTTAAATTATATATTACATACACTATTACTAGTGTTCTTGTATCCATTGTGGTATTATTTCTCTCGACCTTAAATAATTTACTACTTGAAAATGAGATAAGATGATCGATATTTCCTTCACTAGGATGCATGATTATTATTAACACTATAATTTTATATCACATGAAAAAAAATACTATTTACCATTTAAATATAACATATTTATTTATAAGTCCTAAGGAATACCTAAAAAGTATGCATAGTTATGTATAAGCTTCATGTAGTATCCATAATGTCCCAAGAATGAGCATACCCCCCTTTATGTGTGTGGTGCTTCTAGTTGAAATATAATTAATAAAATTTTAGGATCAAATAATATTATTTATTTATATATGGCATGTCCTAATAACGTACCAAATGTCACTAAAATTGCACACTTATTGAAATCAAGGATATCTTAAATTTGTCTACACTTTTCAAACATCTAGGAAAAATTAGCATATGAATACTTAAATAATCCACAAAAAATACAATAATCTACATACACATGTATGAAATTAATTATGAATTTATTGAGTTCTTAAAAATTATTGTACAATAAACATAAAAAGAAAATTATTCAATCTAAATGAAACAATATTGTATGAAAATGACCCCCCACTTTATATAGTTTATTTGTTTAGATTTTTATTCATTTGTGATCTAAAGTTGGTGATAACATAAAAATATATTTGTGAAGGTTTATATTTGACAACCAGATACTCCTTCCAACACTTAATTTTTAATTACGTTTAAAAAATATCTTATATACACACGTCATTCAATACATGCTAATTATTGACCAAATTTGGACTACATACCCAAAAAATGCCTAGTCTAAGAGTTTAGTGGAAGGAGAAAGATCATAATTGAAGAGTGGTCCAATTATTCAATATGATTAGGCTTCATGGTGAAACCAAGCATTTCAATGTCATGGAACAAGTCTGCACAAGCTTTAGATTTTCATAGTTCTTTCAGGCCTTCAAGGATCAAGAAACATTTCAAGTACAAGTTCAAGTAAAAGATAAGTAAAAAACCTATTTGGGATATGTTTTTTATTTGTAATTATTTTGGACCTTTTATTTTATTAAGTGTTCATTATTTTGGGCAAATTCTTTCAGGATTTTATTTTTCTAAGCTAAATTATTTTAGACTCTTTTTTGGCTATGTGTTGAATTCTTTCAGACAAATTATCTGAGATAAAGTTTCCAAAGTCATGAATTATTTTAGATAAAATTTCAAATAAAAATATGAAAAACCTATTTATTTTGAATAAATTATTATACAACAATTTCCCTAAAGACCTATTTCTTTCAAAGAAATTATTCGCATCAAAAAAGGCTAAGTGTCATTTATTTTGGGAAAGTTGATTGAACAATTTTCTCAAAGGGTCATTATATAAGAAAGTGGTCTAATACATATATCCAAAAAGATATTTTGTCAATAAAATTATCCCAAGCAATTTTATCAAAGGGTACCTTTTGTATCAAAGTGTCCCAAAAAAATTTATTGAAGGATCTTTTCTCAAGAAAGTGAACCAAACATAAATTCCAAAGGGTTATTCTATAGGAAAGTGGTCCATTTAAAAAAACCCTGAAAGTCAATTTTAAATAAAATTGTCCTATACATTTTTTTTAAAGGGTATTTTCTTTATACAAATTATCCCAAGGATAAGTACCAAAGGATTGTTCTCTTGACAAGTGCCCTATACAATTTTCTTGAAGGGTTGTTTCTTAGGAAAATGGCTTAGTTCAAGGGTTCTGAAGGGTATTTTTTCAAAGAAGGTTCCCAAAAAAAATGTCCAACAAAAGGTCTAAAGGAAATAGCTCATATAATTTATGATCTAGATAGTTGCATAAACATCAATTTCATGATATAGGATATAACTATTCTAATTCAAAGTTTTGGATGGCCCTGTAAGTGTCAAATTCAAGCACAAAAATGACCATTGGTTTTAAAATATGAAGTTATGGTCGTACAAACATCAAATACATTAATTAAAATGTCAAATTTCAAGAAATAATAAAAATTTGTTTATATTTAAATGGGTTCAAGATAGATAATCTACGTTCAATCAAAGCAAAGATTTGGTGGTACATGTAAAGTTAAGAAGTTAATAAGACATTCATGTGAATGTAAAATTTAAGCCATAAAAAATATTTATTTATGTTCAAAAGGTCCTTAAAAGGTTTAAGATTGGTTAATATCTAATGGTCCACATGAGCCCGCATACTAACACATGATATCTAATGATCCACACTAGAGTCAACTAGATCAAAAGGTCCCCAGGTTAAAGCCCTCAAAGATCTAAAAGTTGGACATGATCTAATGGTGTGGGTTCATCAAGATAGGATCCAATGGTGTGTATTCACTGAAAAAGGGATGGGTCTAAGATAAATCAATGATACATGTTTGATTTTATAGAAGATCCAATGGTGAATAATGATTAGCAAGTTAATGGGGCCAAGCAGATCAATAACACATGTTCAATCATGGAAAGGTGATCAATGGAGCAAGTAGAGTTAATAAGTCAATATAATATATGGGAATAATAAGAATAAATATAGTTGAACATAATGAAATGGTCTATGTCAGTTTTCAATGGCCAATCAAACAAAGACGAACCTAAACATTTTTGATGGAAATTAATGGGGCAATTTTTTACTTAGGAATGTAAATACAAAAGAACCAAAGCTCATATATGATCAAGATAAAACCAACTAAACCAAGTATTGATATCAAAGCTCTATATAGGTAAAATAGGTCATTTAGACCTAATATAGAGACCAGTGATTATGAAGCAAGGTCAAACATTTTGTAGTTTTCTATAAATATTGTGACTCTGTGAAAACCAATGATCTAAGATTGCTTTTATGTCTATAAAATGGACCTAAGTTTGAATTGAAACAAATTTAGATGTAAATATGATCATAGGGAGACATGTCTTACCTATCATTAGTCTCACTTTTCAATGAGTAGATACTATTGGCAACCCAAATCATATATGGCATAATTTTACCAATTCTAAGACATGATTGAGATGTGGTAAATATTTGTTTATATTAAAATGGGTCTGGTATCAGTGATATGCATTAAATCTAATAAAAAATCTAGTGGCACATGTAAATTCAAGAAGTCAATAAGATGTTCATGTAAATGTCAAATCCAAGCCATGGTAAATACCCATCTGGGTTAAAAAGGTCCTTACAAGGTTTAAGGTTGGTTAAGATATAATGGTTCATGTGAGCTTGCATACTGACAGATGAGATCTAACAGTCTACACTGGAGTCAAATAGGTCAAAAGGTCCCCAAGTTAAATCCCTTAAAGATCTACAAGTTAGACATGATCCAATGGTGTAGGTTCATCAAGCTAGGATCTAATGGTTTGTGTGTTCATTAACAAAGGGATAGGTCTGATCTAAATCAATGATTTGTGTTCTATTTTATAGAATATCTAATGGTGAGTGGTAATTGGCAAGTTAATGGGCCCAAGGAGATCGATAACACATATTAAATCATGGAAAGGTGATCAATAGAGCAAGTAGAGTCAATTAGTCAGAAGAATATATGAGACCAATAATACTAAAGATAGTTGGACATAATGAAATGGGATAAGTCATTTTTTGATGGCCAATCAAACAAAGATGAACCCAATATTTTAGATGGCAGTCAACAGGGTAGTTTTCAACTCAAGGATGTAAATGTAAAAGAACCAAAGCTCGAATATGATCTAGATAGAACCAAAAAAACCAAGTATTACCAATAAACCTCTATATAGGTAAAATATATCATTTATACATAATACAAAGACTAGTGATTATGAATCAAGGTTAAATATTTTGTAAGTTTTCTATAAATATTGTGACTATGTGAAAAACAATGATCTAGGATTGATTTTTTGTCTATAAAATAGACCCAACTTTTAGTTGGAATAAATTTAGATGTAAACATGATCATAGGGAGACATGTCTTACCTATCACCATGGTCAATTTTCAATGAGTTGATACTGTTGACCACTCAAATCAAATTTGGCATAATTTTACCAATTTTAAGACATGATCCTTATCAGTAGATCATTAGATGATATCATGTATTTTCAAGAAGATACTGGGTGGATGGTTAAGGATAATGAGCATTTAATTTTTTTATAGAATTAGTTATTTCTCAATAAGATCTTGAGTCAGCATCTTTGAGAGTGTTAATCTATCAAAAGTGGTTGGGCCCTTTTTAATTCACAACTCTCTCTCTCTCTCTCTCTCTCTCTCTCTCTCTCTCTCTCTCTCTCTCTCTCTCTCTCTCTCTCTCTCTCTCTCTCTCTCTCTCTCTCTCTCTCTCTCTCTCTCTCTCTCTCTCTAAATATAGGCTTCCAAGCCTTAAAATGGATCCCTCTTTTTGGTATGACTAGACTCTACCAAAATTTGTACTATAACACCTTTTGATGCAATCAAAACTAAATTTCATCATTTTCTAGGCTAGATTAAAGTGTGTTTTATGAATTAATGCACTATGGTTAAGTGAATGTATGTTCCTTATGTATAAGTTTTCCTCACCTTGAGGAAGTGCTTAATAATTATCACATGTCATTATAACTGTAATTTATAGTTTATTGTCTAGATTGAAAGTGGATATTTTCCCTCTCTTGATAATTTGATAACTGATTAATGCCTTATTCTAAAATATTTATGTGAGATTAATTTTATTTGGTCTTGAAAGTGTCTCATATTGTGTATTGTGTGAGTTTGAGTGATGAAATCATTGGTGCATCACCTCTTTTCCATGATTTTATAAGTTTTTGTTAAGTCTCTCTCCCTTTTCCAAGTAAGTGCTAGTTTAGGTTTAGTTTAGGTGATAAATCCATAAGAAATACAACCTTATATATAGGTCTAATCCATTATTAGGATACCCACTACCTAGGATTAGTCCCATGTTGGACTATATTTGATTAAAATACTTAAACAATCTTTTGTTCAGCTAGGGTGTAAATATAGAACCCCAATAGTCCTAGCATGCCTAATGGGACCTAGTTTATTTGACATAATTAAAGTTTTAAGATTGAAAAGAGGGAATTGTAATAGCAAGAGAGATTTACCACCATAAAAATTTGAAGATACTTCAAGTTATAAAGTTCATAACATCTTTTAGATAGTGCTTTCATGTCAAAGGTTACAACAAGATTATCAAGTAAAGGTAATCCTTTTGAATATATTGAATTTCCATCTACTTATAAAATATCAAGATTTAATAGTACAAGACCTTATCCTCTAAAGTATTATTCATCCTCTGGTTAACGTATTATTTTAGTCCAATCTATTGTACCCATAAGCTAAATCCCTTTTGCCTAAATGGTTATCAGGAATCAAGTGTTTATCCCATTTAACAAGGGTAGCACCCTGAATTTATCCCAATATGATGACATTCTTGTGTCTACGCTAAAAAGTATCTCTTTCTTCTCAGGAAAATGGGATAAAACTACTGTTATTGAGCATATCTAAGATGTTTCCAATCTATGTTTTATTCATAATGTTACTCAAAATAATGTGGCTATCATATTTATTATTGTTTCCTTCAAGGGAAAAACATTGAAATGGTATAGGAATATTCATTTGACCTCCATTACTACTTGGGATAAGTTAGGTACAGGCTTAGTTAGACAATTTGAAGACAAGTATAATCATCTATCTTTGGTTGAATAATTGACTACCATATAGAGACACCCCTATGAATTCATGTCTGATTTTAACCTCAAATTCTAAAAGACATGGACTAGGATCCCTATATTGGTTAGACAATCTCTAGAGTATGGATTTTTGTACCATCTTAAGGCCCTTAATTCTGATATGAGTGTCATGATATAGTCTATGGGTGGTAATACCTTACTAAATACCTATGAAATCATAATAAGAGTAGAAAATATATTAATACAAGCTAGTAAACTAGTTCCAAGGCCTATAATTCCCATATTCCTATTATTAAAACCTATTCCTCCTTATCAAGTTCCCCAAATTCCATATATAGCCCCTATTCCATCTCCAAAAGTCCAAGTTGTAACCCCTCCTAGTTAAGTTAATGAGATTGGTGATCTGAAGACCATGTTACAATCTTTTGGAAATGAGATTTTTAAACTCAAGAGATATCAATACCAAAATATACCTTACCAACAATGAAATGAGAATAATTATCAATCTTTCATAACTAAAGACTTCCTTATCAAGGTTTCAAGGACAACAGGCAACCTTATCAAAATCAAGGATCTATAACCTAAACTAATCCATATGTAGCCCTTGATCCTAATATACCTTATAGTTTAAAATCTATTATTCCTCAAAATAACTTGATGCAAGATCTAGGTTGGTAGCCTTATAATCCAAATGACACACAAATCAAACCTTGGTATCATAAGATATTACTATGCCATAAATGATGCAATAAGAGTTCTCTCTTCAAAGTGGTCAGTATCAAGACATGAATATGGAATTGTAAGGACAAGATCAACAAGTTCTAGGGAAACCTAATGCTATCAATGTTAATTGGAAATTGTATGATCATATTACATTCAACCAAGTTGGTGAAACTAACAACACAAATGGTTAAGTGGTAGTTCTAAATAGAGCTAAAAGAAGAGCAGTTGAGGAAGATCAAGATATGAGAAATACTTCTAGTGTTCCTAAATTTTTTCCAAGAGTGTCAAGGATCAAGTTACTATTCCTATAGTATATAATATTAATAATATAGATACAATGAATATTTACCAAATGTCTCTAATTAGAGAACAATTAGTGGCTTCAAAGCTATAGCCAAAGGTTAGTAGAACATATATTAGAATAATAGAAAAATTAACAAATAAAATGTTACAATTATCATGTGGTATTCCATTTCCATTATAGGGCAAAAGGACATGATTATTCAAGAGCTTTTAGATCTTAAGGTATATTGACCAATTCAGACTAGCAAATTAAGGAGTTGTCTTGACCAATTCAGACCACCAAATCAATTAACGTTATCAAAAGATACATAACATGAAAAACGTGGACAAAACTAATTTCAAATCAAACAAAACCCCTCCCTTTTATCTCTCATTGATATTAGGTGACTACTTAGTCCATAATTGTATGGTAGACAATGGAACTACTAGCACTGCCATACCCAAAAAAATTGCAAACAAGCTTGGTCTTGTCTATGAGACAAATACCAAAGTAGTATTACAATTATATGGATCACCAAAAAATAAATTAGGCATAATCAAATCCATAAATCTAACATTACATGTTTTCCCCAATGTTATTATTTAGCAATATGTAATTGTAGTGGACTTGCCTCACTATTTTTCCATATACTTGTCAAGAGACTTTACTTCAAAGATTGGAGGATCTTCATCAGTTGATTGGACCTATTTAATGATCAAAACTAGGTATGGTACTAAGTTAACAATACATTCTAAAATTATTTCAATATTTTATTTGGACCTATTTATGCCAAGTATGGTAAACACTAATTGTGTTATCTCAGACAAGGTGTTAGAAAATAGTGATGTGGAAACTAAATCACCTCTAGATGGAGTCCCAGTCTTTTTTATTGATGAATAAGCCTTTGATTTTCATGGACATGATCCCTACAAGTTAATCTAAGAATAAATACTTGGTGTCTATTATCTTCATGGAAATGATGCACCAATTCCAACATTAATAAAATATGATCAGCGTAGTGACGGACTATCACAACTATATTTTGATGGTTCCAAAAATAAACATGGCACTGGAGCTGGAATAATGTTGATTTATTTAGAAAATCAAAGGTATTTCTCTTCTCTCAAGTTTTAGTTTGGTTGTTCTAATAATGTTACTAAATATGAAGCACTAGTGCATGGTTTTCAATGGGAAAGAAAGATGAAGGTAAATTCCTTACAGGTTTTTGGAGATAGTGAGCTAGTAGTTTACCAAATAAGGGGACTTAATATATTCAATAACCCACTGCTTAGGTTAGAGTATGGGACCTAGATGAATACTTTTAATCTCTCAATATTTAGGTCATATCAAGAAATAAAAACAAGCATGTAGACATGTCAATTTCTATTGGGTCATAATTCAATATCCTAGATGACATAAAAAGAGAAAAAATTCAATCACACATCAAGGTAGTTGTGAGACCTTATATCCTAGACAACCCTGACAATTGGTAAGTATTTAAAGATGATAGTCAGATTGTCATATTCTTACAAGATGAAGCTAAATTATCCTCAAGGAACCAAGATAAGCATTTACACTAGTATGATGACTAGATTGTGAAATTGAAAACAAATAAGTTGCTTAAAAGATTGGTCACCCTAGAAAACATATTAAAAAAAGATGATGAATTAAGAATTGAAAATTTTGATTTATCAACCAAGGAAGAAAACTATAAAAATGTAGAGATTTCCATTGGAAAAAGTTTAAAGTTGGGCAAATTTTGCATATATTTAGAGAAAAAATATATTTTTAAAGTTATATTCAAGTTTTTTAGATGTCTTTTCATAATAGTATAGTGACCTTAAAGGTTTTGATCCAAGTAAAGCTCAAAATACCATTGAGTTAGAAGATGAGACTAGGCCAGTCAGACTAAGACAAAGGCCTATCAACCCAAAGATTAAACCTTTGATGAGGAACAAAATGCACAAGCTCATTGAGTCAACTATAATATTTCCAATTAAGCACTCAACCTTGTTTTAGTATGGAAAAATAATGGTGAAATAAGGTTGTGTTGATTTTCATGACTTGAACAAGGCCTCTATTAAATACCACTACCTATTACCATCAATGGATCATATTTTACAGCTAGTTATAAGTTCATAAAGGTTATCATTATTAGATGGATATAGTGGATATGACTATATTTTGGTCAAAGAATAAGACCAAATCAAAATAGCCTTCACCACAAAGTGGGGGACATTTTCATACATAAATATGCCTTTTGGTTTATCCAATACTGGAGCCACTTTCTAGAAAGATATGGACATGGCATTTTAGGGTCTCCTCAACAAGTTTATTCTTATTTATTTGGATGACATAGCACTATTCTCTAATAATATAGATGAGCATATGATTCATCTCAGACAAGTGTATGAAAGATGCAGGGAATTTGGAGTGTATTTGATTCCAAAAAAGTGTGTTTTCTTTGTTCATGAAGGTAGGCTTCTTAGACATGTAATTTTAAAAAATGGTATAAGCATAGATCTTGATAGGACATAATCAATTCTTGCACTTTCCTTGCCTAAACCTAATAAATACTTATAAATATTTTTAGGGAAGATCAATTTGATAAGGAGACACATTTTAAATTTTGCTAATTTAGGTAGGCCACCCATTGTCATGCTAAAGAAGGGTCAAAGTTTCAATTATTCCAAAGAAGGATTAAGAAGTTTTGAAGAGATCAATAAAGTTACATTCAATGATCCTACACTTCTAAACCCTAAATTTATAAAGGATTTTTTCTTATACAACTATGCTAACATTGACACAATTTTAGGTATTCTCATGCAATAGAATAAAGAGACTTTAGAGCATCAAATATCCTTCTTTGGTTAAATATTAGAAGAATATGAAATGAGGTATTCTTTTATTAAGAAGCATGTTCTTTTAGTCATAAGGTCTTTTAAAAAATTTATGTCTTGTTATCCAATATTAAGATACATTTGATGGTTGCACATCCAAGTGTCAAATACTTCCTCTTAAATAAAGATATAAATGACAAAAAAGTCGGTTGGATAACCAATTTCATGGAATATGATGTTGAGATCAAGGTCACAAAGCTGGTTAGAGGCAAAGGACTTTGGGAACATCTAGCCTAAGACTTATAGGAGTCTAATGAACTGAATATGGTGATAAATGATGAAGGAATTACAAATGATTAGGCCTTATCTTCCAACTAGTTCCAAGATATGGTAAGGTATCTACATGATGGTTATTTATGTCTCTCATTTGATGCCTTCAAATATGAGATATTTTAGATTGCAATCAATTCCTTTTCTTCTTATTAATAATGTATTGTTCAAAAAAGATATCAATGACATACTACCAAGATGTATAGAACAAAGTCAAACATAGAATTTACTTGAGAAATTTCATGATGAACATGGTGGAAGACATTATTCAGCGAGGATCATAACCCACAAGATCATGATAAGTGGGTATTATTGGCCAATTTTATTTGGTGATTGCCATATTAGGTTAGGAAATGCAAACAATGTGCCATGTTTGTTGGAAAGGTGAAGCTTTCATCCTTACTTCTCTAACCAATTTTAGTAAATCAACCCTTGATCCAATGGGGGTTAGACTATATTGGTCTTATTAATCTCCCTTCAATATTAGGACACAAGTGGATCCTAACTACCACAGATTATTTTACCAGATGGATAAAGGCAATATCATTAAAAGAAGATAATGAAACTAGTGTTTTGGACTTCTATGAAGGTTTACTTACCATATTTGGGGTCCCTTCAACTATAATTTATGATAATGCTATGGATTTTTTAGGATCTAAAATCAGCTAGTGGAAAGTTTAACATAGTGTTTTCCTTGGTACCTCATCAAACTATTATCCATAAGGCAATGGCCTTGTTGAATCCACTAACACAATTTTATTGAAGATAATCAAGAAGACTATAGAGGAAAATCAGAGATCATGGCATTTCAAACTAAAGTTATATCTGTAGACTAATAAGATCACTTATAAGAGGTCAATTGTCAATTCTCCATATAAGCTAATATATGGTAAAGAAGCAAGAATTTCAATTTCTCTTGAATTTCCTACTTTGGAATTGATGCATCAGCTTGAGATTTTGGAGAATAAGCTAATGGAAATAAGATATGATGAGCTCATGGAGATAGAAGAGATAAGGCATCGGTTAATATTGGCTATGGAAACCCATCAAGAAATGATAAAGAGATATTCTGACAAAGGAATTATTGTCATCAAATTATACACCCTAAGACTCTTTATGAAGATCCTTCAATTTGATGCAACATTGAATCATCTCTCAAGTTTGTGGGAAATTTTAGGAGAGATGAATCTCTAAGATTAAAAGGGATAGCTCCCTGAATTCTTCTCTAAGTATCTACCACCTATCTTAATGCTTGTTCATGAAAAGAGTCAAGAGTTTGCATAAAATAGAAACTATGCTAGAGAGGTGATCCACCAAGAATATATCCTATATAATATCATAATTCTACTAATAAACAATGCTTTCCAATACCAATTCCATGAATTGAAATATCCTAACATAGTTTTTCAATGTGAATGTAACATGCTTGTGATAATCAACAAGATACTTGACCTAATGGGTAGATTGCACACCATAGATACAATTGAATACTTGAAAGAGAGATTAGTAAATTAAACACACTTCACATGACCTATTAACATCATAAACCTTGCATAAACATGAATGATAAAGGGAATAAGGATGATACCATCACTTAGTTCCACTATACATCACTCACACACTTAGACAAAATGTTCATGACTCAAAATTGGACTTGTATTCAATGTTCAAAAGCAAAGTGTAATGTCATTTTAGTAGGGCTTTTCCATGGCAAAAATGTGGTACCTTATAATAGCCAAAAATGGATAAATTTATAGAACTTTGAGGAAGAGAGAGAGAAGAGAAGTTGAAGAGGCACAAGGATATGTGTCACCAACATAAATATAAATTACAAATACATGAGAGAGAGGGATGGGCTGAGCCATATCATGAAAGTGGCATAAGACCTTTAGAGTTGACACAAGAAATGGTTTCTATATAAAATCATCTATGAGCATTCAAAATTAAAAATAGAGGAGTCTACACATATCACTACTAAGGGAAATGAGACTTATGGTGAAAAAAATGATTTTCTTAACTACCAACCATCCTTTGGATACTTGTGTTTGTTGATTTCATAGAAGATATTTTATTTTGTTAGCTACCAATAATGACTCAAATAATCAACCTATCCATTCTACTTGATTTGTCTACACAAGATGCTCAGGATTCAACCATTTTTTATCTCCACATTTGCTCTCATGTTCTTGCCAAGTCTTTCGACATCAACAACTATTTTTCATAGTTTTAAGTTGACATTTTTGGGGCCTTCACCTTCCTTATTAATTAAAAACACTTTCCTTGAACTCTTTATTTTGGCACTTTTCTCTTTTAGACTTTTTGTCTCAACACTTTTCTTGAAATAATTCATTCAATCTTTCTCTTGGCAATTCCTATAGATAATTTTCTTGAATAATATTTTAGGCCTTTTATTTCCTTTGTATCAGACAAAATATCTAAAAGAATTAGGCTTGGACCTATTTTCAATTCATACAAGTTTTTAAAAATAATTCCTTAGATAATTTGTAAATGACCCTCTGGTACTTGAAAATGTCCCTTTGGAAAATTAAAGATGACCCCTTTAGACTTTTTGCAAATGAACCTTCCGAAAGGAAAATACCCTTCAATTTTTTTGAAATTTACTTTTTATCTTTTCTATTTGGTTCACTTCCTAAAAGAAAAATAATCCTTCAAACTTTTGAATAGGTCACCTTGCTTGAAAATTCCTTCAGACTTTTTGTAAAGTACCTTTTGGCTTTCTAAAAATGTCCCTTCAAAAAATTTGAAAATGACATTTTTAAAAAGATGGAGGTGACCTTAGAAAAATTTACAAATGACCCCTTCAGCTTTATAAAATGGACCTTTTAAAAAGTTACAAATGACCCCTAAAAAATTCCTTAATAAATTTTGAAATTTCCCTTTTGGAAAAGCTGAGAAGTGTCATTTTCCCTAAGTGCCCTTTCAAGAAAATTGCTTCAGATAAAATGTCTGAAATAATTCCTGACACTTTGAATAAAAACCCAAAATAAAACCTTTGAAGGAAATAACACCCAGCCAAAATACTAAAACAAAGTCTTTGAATGAAATAACACTTGCTATTTTTGCTACGACTCAATGAAAAATACTCCTTCTAAAGAAAATGTCTAAAGATTGTACTTGGCCAATTTGAAAGATGAAAACTTGGGAGTGAAATTTAACCAACATGAACTTCTTTAAGAATTTTTGAAGAAGGAGATTTTGTCCTCAAGTGAGATGAGGATATAGCTAAGATAGGAAAGCACACAAAATTTTATTGTCTCTAGAGTGATCTATATATAGTCTCTAATTTCAAATCCAATAATGCTTTCCAGCTCACAAGGATGAATGGTGAAGAGCTTCCTATCCTAGTTAATAGGATACATCTTAAGTACTACTATTAAGGAAGTTAAGTCCCCTATACATAGTTATTTTCTATTTTTCTCTAAGTTTTTTCTATCACATTAATTTGTTTCCTTTCTATTTTATCCGAAATAAGTTCTTTTATTGCACAATTTTGATAGTTTTATCACCTTTGTATTTTTAGGTTAATTTCCCTTTCAATTTTTTTTTCATGTTTATTGGAATTATTGGTCCTTAAAATTCAAAAGGTTATCTTTCAGTCAATTTAAATGGTCCATGTATTATCTTTTATGATTCATAAGTCATGTAAATGGTCTAAGTTCTCTAGCATAGTAGGCATGTTACCCAACCAAGTCACCAAAGATGTTGATAAAATCTAGTCTACATACCAAAAAAATGCCTAGTCTAAGAGTTTAGTGGAAGGAACAAGATCTTGATTGAAGAGTAGTCCAATGATTCAAAATGAGTGGGCTTCATGGTGAAACCAAGTAGTTCAGGGTTATAGAACAAGTCTGTACAAGATTCATATTTTCATAGTTCTTTTAAGCCTTCAAGTATTAAGCAACATTTCAAGTACAAGTTCAAGTAAAAGATAAGTACACAACCTTTTTGGTTAAAGTATTTATTTGGGAAGTCTTTCAGACCTTATATTTGAATAAGTGCTTATTCTTTTAGGTAATTTTTTTGGGATTTTATTTTGTTAAGATAAATTCTTTCATACCCTTTTTTGGCTAAGTATTGAATTCTTCAGGACAAATTGTCCAAGATAAAATTTATGAAGGCATGAATTCTTTCAAACAAATTATTCTAAAAAAATATGAAGACCTATTTCTTTGAAATAAATTATCCACATCAAAAAAGGCTAAGTGTCATTTATTTTGGGAAAATTCCCTAAACTATTTTTATGAAGGGTTATTCTATAAGAAAGTGGTCTGATATAGAATTGTCGAAAGGTATTTTGTCAAGTAAAGTGTCACAAACACTTTTTTTGAAGGGTACTTTTTGTATCAAAATATCTTGAAAACATTTTCCTAAAGGGTATTTTCTCAGGAAAGTGAACCAAATAAATATTCTAAAGGGTCATTCTACAGGAAAGCGGTCCATTTTCAAAAGTCCTGAAAGGTTAGTTTTCAAGAAAATGGTGTATAAATTTTTTCTGAAGGGTATTTTCTTTAGAAAAATTGTCCTAGGATGAATTCTTGAAGGATTGTTCTCTTGAACAAGTTTCCTATACAATTTTATCGAAGGGTCATTTCTCGAGAAAATGGCCCTGTTCAAGGGTTCTAAAAAGTCTTTTTTCAAGGAAATTTCCCAAAAAAAATGTCCAACAAAAGATCCGAAGGAAATAGCTCACAAATTTTTTGATCTAAATAGTTTTACAAACATCAATTTCAAGCTACAAGAAATATTCATTTGAATTTAAAAGTCTAGGATGGACCGGCAAGTGTCAAATTCAAACTCAAAAGATGACCATTATTTTTTAAATATGCAGTGATGGTCACACAGATGTCAAATACATTCATGAAAACATTAAATTTCAAGCCATGGTAAATAAATTTTTGTATTCAAATGGGTTCAAAATTAATGGTCTGCATTCAATCTAAGTAAAGATCTAGCGGCATGTGTGAAGTCAAGAAGTTAATAAAACATTTGTGTGAATGTCAAATTTAGGCAATAAAAATATCCATTTGGGTTTAAAAGGTTTAAGGTTGGTTAATATTTGATGGTCCACATGAGCCCACATACTAAAATATGATATCTAACAATCCACATTGGAGTTAAACAGGTCAAAAGGTCCCTAGGTTAAATCCCTTAAAGATCTATAAGTTGGACATGATCCAATAGTGTAGGTTTATCACATTAGGATCTAATGGTGTGAGTTAAATAACAAAGGGATAAGTCCAATTGAAATCAATGATCTGTATTCTATTTTATATAAGATCTAATGGTGAGTGGAAACTAGTAGGTTAATGGGCCCAGGAAGATTAATGACATGTGTTCAATCATGAAAAGGTGATCAACAGAGTGAGTAAAGTCAATTAGTCACTAGAATCTATGAGAATAATAAGAATAAAGATATTTGGTCACAATGAAATGGGTTGGGTTATTTTTTGATTATTAATCAAACAAAGATGAACCCAAACATTTTTTATGGCCAATCAAACAAAGTTAAACCCAAACATTTATGATGGAAGTCAATAGAGCAATTTTCAACTCAGGCATGTAAATGTAAAATAAGCAAAGCTCATATATGATTTAGATGGAACTAATGGAACCAAGTATTAGTAGTAAAGATTAATATAGGTAAACTATATCATTTAGATCTAATAAAAATACTAGTGATTATGAATCAAGGTCAATTAGTCTGCAAGTTTTCTATGAATATTGTGACTGTGTGAAAACCAATGATCTAGGATTGGTTTTTTTATCTATAAAATAGACCCAAGTTTGAGTTAGAAAAAATTAAAATGTAAAAATGATAAGAGGGATAAATTTATTACCTATCATCAGGGTCACTTTTTAATGAGTCAATATGTTTGGCTGCCCAAAGTAGATGTGTCATAATTTTACCAATTCCAAGACATGGTCCTTGTTAGTATATCATTAGATGATATCATGGAGTTAAAAGAAGACACCAGGTGGATGGATAAGAATAATGAGCATTCAATTATTTTATATAATTGTTTCCTTGTCAATAAGATCTTGGGTTAGCATCCTCAAGAGTGTTAATCCATCAAAAGTGTTTGGGATTTTTTCAATGCACAACTCTCTCTCTCTCTCTCTCTCTCTCTCTCTCTCTCTCTCTCTCTCTCTCTCTCTCTCTCTCTCTCTCTCTCTCTCTCTCTCTCTCTCTCTCTCTCTCTCTCTCTCTCTCTCCTATAAATATAGGCTTCCAAGCCTTAAAATGGATCCCTCTTTTTTTTATGACCAGACTCAACCAAGGAAGTGGGATCTATGTTTATTTCATATTTTTGTGTGTGTTAAATATTTTCATTCATTATTTTATGACCAGACTCTGCTTATGTCTAATTTTTCCTCGCCTTCAAAAAGTGATTAATAATTCTCATAGGTCATTGTAAGTGCATTTTACCATTTATTATCTATCTTAAAAGTGGATATTTACCCTCTCTTACTAATTTGATAACTAATTAATACCTTATTCTAAAATATTTATGTGAGATTGATTTTATTTGGTATTGAAAGTGTCTCATAGTGTGTATTGTGTGAGTTTGAGTGATCAAATCATTGGTGCATCACCTTTTTTATATGATTTTATAAGTTTTTGTTAAGTCTCTCTCCCTTTTCCAAGTAAGTGTTAGTTTAGGTGATAGATCCAAAATGAAGTCAATGTTCTCTAGAGGTTTGATCCATTATTAGGATACCCACAACCTAGGATTAGTCCCATTATGGACTATATTGACTTAAAGACTTGAACAATCTTCTTCTCAAATAGGGTGCAAATCTAGAGCCCCAAATAATCTCTACTAACTTTGATCCATCTATCATTTTAAAATATTTTCATGATAGGAATCACCTATTAAAATTATTATGCTAGGTAAATTATGCTATATTTGAGAATCTTATCTATCTAAACCTTTAATTTTTATTGAAATTTTTGGCTCATCCTATATTGTATATTCTTCATTATCTTAATTCCCTCAAGTAACTTTATAGACATTTAACCTAATGAGTCATTTACTCTTTTCATCTCATGTAATTTTTATGGAAATAATTATTTAAATTTCATAGTGAGTTATATGATGCACATAAACTTTGAATCCATTTAATAGTATCCAAATATATCCATTTGAGGTTACTCTTATATTACTACATTTTCTTCCTTTGTGCCTAATTTAAGGTATTAATATTTATACATATATTAATGTTCACATTATAAAAATATTTTTCTATTGGTAATCTTCACATTTAGATGATTTACCTCATTATTTGATTCTTCTTCTCTGATAACCTTCTCATGACTTGGATTCTTAACATGCACATCTTTCAAGTATTTTGAAAAACTTGCACTTTTTCCCATTATTAGTTGATCACTCTCTCTTTAAAAAACCTCACATTACCATAGTATTTTTCATGTTTCATCTATGAAAATATAGATTTCATTTGTACATCATGTTTTAACATCACCACATACATGAATTTTAATGGTCTATTTAATTTTTTGTCTTCTAACCTAAACATTAAATTATCTTGGAAATATTCCATCACCTTCTTCTAGTTCATAGTATTTATTTTGGCTTCATTAACTAGTAATTGTTTTACTTATTTTGGATTATGATGTCTTAAAATATATTAATAAAATAAAATCTCAATAAAAAATGGATGGACTGATATTACACTTACTATATTTATAATTAAAAAAATAATGGAGAAGAGATGCACTTAGTGTTTTATCTTGAATTGAATTAATATTGAAATTAAATCTATTTTTATGGAATAATGTAGGATGTTGTAAATGCATTTCTAAATACCAAACTCAAGGTAAATGACTGAAACAAATGAAATGAAATAATGAAAATCGAGGTTAAACTATGAAATTGAAGAATAAAATTATTATATTTATCCATTTAGTTGATTGTTTTGACTGAAATAATACATAAATAAGAAAGCATGATCAAACCTAAAGTCTTCCTAGAAGCTAGATTTGAGATCTCAAAAGGACATAAATGTTGGATAAGATTAATCAATAGGAATTATTGTCCCTATTTTCTGATTTTTTATTTTTACAATAATTAGAAACTTATGGCACAATCACATGCGATAGTGGAAAAAATTAATGTGTGTAGTTATTTATCTTTATAGATGCATAGGAGATCTATGAATAGCTTCTTGAAGTTAAAAATCCTAGTAGGGAATGCAATGATTGAATGACCTATAAGTATAAAAATAGGAGTGTAATTTGTCTAAAGGATTATGACTAATCCTAGTGATAAGTATTCAAATTTGGAATAATAGGGTAAAGTTTCTCAATGTGTAATAGTGTGTATATGAGTTCTAAACAAATACTAGATGGGTTTGAAATGAGGTATTTTTTTTTTCATATATGTATCCATTTGAATAATTATTCATTCCATGAAAAAAATAAGATATAAAGATGGGTTTTATTTTATAAAATAGCTAATTCTCAAAGTAGGATGATTATAACTAGTTTGGGTCTTGACCTATGTACATGCGAACTAATTTGAGAGTTTGAATATGTATATTCAAGATATTTAGCAAGTTTAAATTAGATATTAATATTATTATGTGTATACAAATATAACTTAAGGGTTGACTCATAAGATAGCATGTAAGTTAGAGAGGATGGTGAATTAAAACCTTGTTTGGGTGCTAAATTCATGTGTGGTAAATTTGTATCAATATTATCATTGTCAAAAATTGAAGACCAAATTTTAGTGTCTAAAAATTCCCACCTTTAATTCTTCTAATTGAATTTTTAGATTAAGAGGATAAAATATACCTAAGTGTGCACAACATACTTTAAATTTTTTGTAAATTATTCAAATGTGTAGTTTCACTCCATAGAAACCTAAAATGAGAATGTAGCAGTCAATGTTAACATATGAAATCTAAAATATAAAAAATTAAAGATTAAGGTTTATAATACACCTGTATGTTGGTGTAAACCATGTTTTTTTAATATGTTATTGGAGATGATGCTTCCTCATTAAGCATTATATATTTGGGGGTGATCATGCCCCAAAATTTTATAACTATATAGGATCCTAAATTGGCAAGGAAATATGCTTGAAACTTCATGAATGTGTTGAAAAGTACACAAATTACTAACCCAAATAACTATGTAGGAAAATATAGTGAGAATTGATTAGGCAAGGTTCAACTCCAAAATAACACCACATAGATAAATGTGAGAAATTGTCATGCAAGATGTGTTCATAAATGAATCAAACTCTAAAAATGGATTATAGATTCCAATTTAATGTTTCATTATAGTTTGATCAATATTAATTCATGTAAAACAAAAATTATGATTGTAAAGTAATGAACAATGATCATGCCCCTATCATGTATGCAGGTTTTGATAAATGTGAAGTGGAATGAGAACCATGTTCCATTCAACTGGTATGGTGTTGTATATGTGAATGAATTAGTACCCCCTTAATTTTTATGCTAAATTTTAGAACATGTATCACAAATTTATATGAATGTGTAAATATGAAATTATATTCCTATAAATTGTTGTGCATATGACCATGCATATACACCTAAGTGTGTATGAATCTATGTGATAGGTCCATAAAATAACTCATTATATCTAAGTAATTACCTCATTATTACTATCAAAGTATTAATTTTAAGTGTATTAAGATGTGCATAATAAAACTCATTATTAATTTTAAGTAGAATATGAGTATTTTACCTTAGTTATTCTGTGTAAGTTATTGTTACATGTTTACACCACTTTGTTCTAACATTTGCACGGTAAATCCACAAATTTTGTATGTATAGGCCCTATAAATTTTTTATAGTTGAATAAAAATTTCTTGCATTATAAGACTCCTAATACCAAGCACAAACTAGTTTCAAAGATCCCCAGACTAGCTCCGAAGGTGACTAGGCTAGCTCCAAAGATCACTAGTATAGCTTTGGAGATGCTCAAAATTGGTTCAAAATACTTCTAAAAGCTTGTAAAATAAAACCTAAAGATGAAAAAATATACACATGATTGATAATAATAAATCTAATATCTTTTTGGAATATTTATTTAAGCTATAAATAGAATTTCCAAAAATAGTTTTCTATTTTTATCCATGGTATTTATAGAATTTTTCTCATGAACGACTGTAAGTATTATGTTTTTATTTACTATAAAATTAAGATAAAATGGATATGAATTAAAAAATAAGTTTAAACTAATATCAAACTTTGAATCACATGTGAAACAAAATTGAACACTTTCTCACTTGTTTCCTTGGAAAGTGTAAAATGAGTTATCATGATTTTATTTTATAGTAAGGTCTTATTTAGTTTTGGTCTTGTTATGTTGTCTATTTTGATATGCTATTGTAAAACATTATGATATATAAAAAATGCAATTTTGATGATAATGGGGGAATATAAATACTAAATAATTAAGACAACTATAAGAATATTAATATCAAGTGTGACTTCTCATTTCTAGCATTATAAACATTTCTAGAAGTAATGAGAAATTGATTTTATGAAGTTTCTAAAAATCTAGTTGTGTTCCAATCCTATTCTGAGGGAGGGAAAGGGCCCACTCAACCAAGGAAGTGGTATCTATGTTTATTTCATATTTTTATGTGTTTTAAAGATTGTCATTCATTATTTTATGAAAAATGTTATGTGTTCGGTCTCACCTATAGGGCTATATGTTACTGTGTGTTTCATGCAAGTTTACTTCTAAAGAAATTTTATTTTCCAAATAATTTCTCTTTAAATTAAAATAGATTAGTTGTGTTTTTATTTTCATGTAATTTACAATTCCACAAATAAACTAGAAGTGTATTTTATTTAAATAAAATTCAATTATAGTGAAGTGTGTTTCTTTCCAATTAATTTCATTTCCATCAAGTGTTGTTTCCTTTCAAATCATATTAAATTCAACAAGAGTGTTTTATTTATAAATTAACATATTATATTTTAATTAAATCAAGTATAATATAACTTAAGAAGTAGATGATCCAAAAACCACCCTTAAATAGATACTTTTTAGTCATTATTTGGCATACCTTACTGTTGACTGCCATTGGACATCGACCCTAGTTTCATATGACATTGATTAAACTTAATTAACTAATTAAATAGGACACAATGACCCTCATTATTTTTGGTGTTGTTTTTATGGATTTTACAGATGTCAGTAGGGTATTATATCCTAAACGAATAGTTGACTAAAAACAATTCCCATAAATCAACTAAATTTATGAATAAACAAATAGATTCAAAGGGAAGATATATTACTAAGAACCCTTATAACAAAAAAAACATGAATAGGTCACAAAAATAAAGTGTACTAGAATACCTTCTAGTAAAATAACTTATGACTGTTGAGGAGGAACCACTGTTAACCTCATATGAACTTTGGAACATTATCTAGAAGTAGGTGTATTCTTTAAAATGAAGTAATTAAAATGAATAATACTATAATATAGAGTTTTGAATATAAATTAAATAGACTCCTATCCAATTATAATGATTCAAAACATTGCATGAGAACTCTTTACAACATCTATTTGAAAAACATGGGAGATAATCTGGGAAAAAATCTAGAAAATAGGTCTGAGGTAGTAGAGCTCAACCAATAGGGAGAACCTTTACCTATATTATTATCCTAGATCAAGATGAAAATGTTTCAATGAATAATATATTCCCATACATACTGTCTAATTTTAAGGTATTATCCATAAAATAACTTGACCAATTTTTATTTGAGTTTAAAGTCTTGTGTCAAACTTATGATTACAAAACTGATAATCATAAACTAAAGTTGTTTCTTTCTGTAATCAAGTATTCATCGATGAGATAGTTTATGGATTTAGAACCAAATTTTATTCATAAATGATATTGAATAGAAAATTTATTCATGGAAAAATATTATGAATATTTTAGGGTAAGGGATAGAAAAGAGGAGTTCTTCCATATAAAACAAAAAAGAGATGAGAATATGAAAGACTATCTTGACCATTTCCTCTTTTCACATAGAAAATGTGGATATGAGTTAGAATAATTTTTGAGTAAAAAAATTCTTAAATTGATTATATGAGGATGTTAAATAACACTTGAACCTAATAGGAAGATGAAACATAAAAAATATAGGCCTCAATGATATTGTTAAACTATGCAATAATTACTCAAGAATAAGAGCTAGTATTAAGAAGTTGAAAATAGGAAAATTAAACAATGATTTAGGATAACTCATAGAGGAATTTTTAAAAATATAAAATAAACATTTTGGTTCAATTAAATACTACATTAGATGGATTGCAAGTAAAATCTAATGTCACTACTGAACTGATAGCTATGTATTTCCCAAAATGTAGGTTGAAACATTCCCTTCAAGACTCCCCTCTTTAATGAAAAAATATGTGTGATATTTATGATTCAAATGATTGTGACATAAATAATTATGTCCTCCTTCATTTTCTTAAAAATCAAATGAAATAGATCACCCAACCAACATAAGATCTGATTTATAATAGATACAAAGGAACAATTTATATTATAATCAAAATCCAAATCACTTTGTTTCCAAAGCTCCTCCTAATCCATGGGTGATGCCATGGGCTAGACCAAATAAACATGTGACTACCAACTTGGTCTTCATAAGAGTGGAAACAACCAAAACCATGGGTATCATAAAAAAAACCAAAAACCGTGAATTCTACAAATAAATTAACAATGGGTACCTCAAACATTTCAATCAATAGAGGAGGTTTCCACCCCAATAGTTATTGATGCCTACTCTTACTAGCCAATCACAATAATATAAAATGGTAAATCAACCTTAGTTAA
The DNA here is from genome assembly GCA_037957365.1 of Torreya grandis. Lineage (NCBI taxonomy): Eukaryota > Viridiplantae > Streptophyta > Pinopsida > Cupressales > Taxaceae > Torreya > Torreya grandis. The sequence goes on from JARHVA010001128.1 coordinate 3,827,174, forward strand.
TGCACAACTAATTTAAAAATTTAAAAATATACAAGAATACCCTATCTATGGGATGTAACAATAAGTAACTATGGGCGTAAATTTCATAGATTATAGTAATGTTCAACTACATTCAAGGAAAACATTGACTAACCATACACTCACCATCATATAAATCCATAAATAAAATGAAATTTAAATCCTTCCCAATGAGAAATTCAAGGAAAAATAAGACATTCAAGATAAATAAAAACATCAATAAACTAATTTTCTTACTATTCCAAAAATTTCATTCCCTAAAAGACTAAAAAAACAACCAGTAAAAGTGAATCTAAACTTGTTCAAGAGAGAAAACTAAACATTGAGAAACCACTTTTACAATCCATAAGAGACATACATGAGCTTAATATAATAATTAAATTATTATTTTTCAAAACTCTAGGGAGAATAAAATAGTATCCCAAGACCACACAATTGGATTGTAAGCTTAATGACCTCTTAGCAGGAAAGTTGCTTATCTAGAAGTCTAGTAATCACCATAGCTTTATTAAAAGAAATAAATACCCAATGTATTATTAGAATTAGGATTTTATACTAATGTCATGTAATCAGGCACATTTAAATCACTCTCTTTAACAAGGGTACAAAAAATTACTACAATCCTAAAAATGGTTGATCAATCCATTGCCAAACTAGAGGGGGTTATAGAATATGTCTTAGTAACAGTAAAATCTTAGAAATATCTTATTTATTTTATTATAATTCAGCCAAAGAGTCAAAAATTGGGTTATCAATTGATCATAGGAAGGCCATGGTTGGCCATAACTACATCACTCATATATTATAGGTATGGAGAGATGACAATCTCAAATGGACTAAAAGTAAAGAAAATCTCTTTATATCCACTTGAAAAACCATATATATATTCTTCATATAATTTATGTGTTGATGGAATATATCAATATGGAAATAGTCTTTCCTTTTGGCAATGGTAGTAGTTAAAAAGCACACAATTGAGCTAGAGGAGAAATTAATAGGTTACATGAAAGAAGATACCCTGGCTCTAGAGATCCCTAGTCTGGATTCAAAGATCACTAGTATGGCACTAAGACTTGTCAAAACACATGTTAAAGGTTATAATCACATCCTTAAATACACTCATGATGAAATATATGACCACATAGCTCTATATTAGAGTGTTTATATATGAGCACAAAATAATTAGGATTCTTTTCTCACAACTTTCTTCGAGCCATTAACAAGTTTGATTTTATAAGGATAGTCCTTATTCAAAGACATAAATACCTTCCACATATTGAAAATTTAGCATTGTCCCTTTAACTATCTCATGAGTTAATTTAGAAAATTCAATTCCATCTATCCTTGGATAAAAAAATTTGAGATCATGGTATTTAATATACTTAAGAATGACACTAAATATTTTTATTTGGAATATAGTGACATTAAAGGAATACATCCAAGTGTATTCACCCATCATGTCTACACTTAAAACATCAAACTAGTTAGACAACCTCAAAGAATGATAAATCCAACATTAAGAGACATGGTTACAACTGAAATAGAAAAACTATTGTAGGTAGGATTCATATATCAAATATTCAATGGGACTCACTACTATTAATAGTACACAAAAACCTTGTAAAATATATAATATGTATAGATTACAGTGACCTCAGCTAATAAGCTATGAAATAATATTTTCCCTTGCCCTTCATAGACCAAGTCTTAGACAATTTAGCTACAAAGAAGTATTTTTTCTTCTTATATGGGTTCAATGGATATAATAAAATAGGATTCAATCTTTAAGAATATGATAAAACCTCTTTAAAATGTCCTTGAGGGACATTTGCATATGGAGTTTTACCCTTTGGATTATTCAATGCACCAACCATTTTTTAGAGAGTAGTCTTTACTATATTTGTTGATCTCACCAATAAATATGTTGAAGTATAAATGGATGATTTTATAGTGAATGGGGAATCTTTTGATGAAATTTAAAATAATTTAGACAAAATATTGACTAGGTGTGAACAAAAAAAACTATCCCTAAGTCATGAAAAATAACCAATGATGTTTTATCAAGGAATTGTCTCAAGTCATTATATCTCAACCCAAGGAATATAGGCTGATCCTAAAAAAATTAAAGTCATTTCATAATTTCTTGCACCTAAAAAATGAACTAATGTTAAGATATTTCTAGGTCATGTAGGATATTATATGAGTTTTATTGAGGATTTGTTAGATAGACTAATCAATAAGGGGCCTATACATAATGCGAGTCTAGCTCAACATAACTTGGGCTAGTTCCCCCACCATAATATCATTCAAGATGAAAAATTATTATGAACTCACCTGAGGTGTGAATGAGTAGAAGATTCAAGATATGGTCACATTAGATGTGTGTGATAGGAGAGAAATTTTTAGGAGGTGAAAGAGATAGATATAAATAGATAAATAAAAGAGCACAACCACACATTTTATTAGATGACCATACAAAAAACAATTATTCAATTTAAACACTTTTATTAAATCCACTCTCTGTTACATACAAAGGGGATGGATTATCACATTTATCACACATACAAGCCTCACTCTACAATCTATATCTCACTCATAGATCTTATATCTGCATAGTACAATCTAATATCAATGTTTAAAAATGATAGTCTTTATTGTGGCTTGATAAATTTCTCTCTATTATCCACCAACCTTGTCCTCTTTATCCTAGACTAAAAATTACTCTCATTATTCTCATCTCTACTTCTCCAACCAAAGTCTCTATTTTTAGTGGCTCTCAATTTTTTATTATTTTATTCTTATTTTTATTGGGATTTTCCCACCCAAGCCCATATTTGAATTCCCATCTTAGCTTGAGGCTAATTACCATGTTGTCCACTATCATACCACCATAACTCTTTGTCAGGATATGTAGCTAGTCAATCCACCTATTACTTTACCACATAATCTCATATGCATATCTTGGGTCCACATGGTTAATTTTCCCCATGTCCTACCACTTATTTATGTAGCACACATTAACATGATTCTAATAGATAAAATATTCTTTGTTTGTAATTATTTATAAGGCACTATTGTAAGTTGTGAGGTTCAAATTATGCATGCCTCTCAACTAGTGACACTCAATTTTACCTAAAGTGCACAAGTTTACACTTGTCTGGTACTTAGCTAATTTTGGGGGTCAAGATTGACTCACACTAAAGTGGTTTTCCATCCCCATACAATGAGTTATTCCTATACTTTCCTTCCTTATGTAAGTGTGATACCCTTGAAACTTCTTCATAAATAATTACTTTGTCTAGGATTGCACTATTCTACAAGCCTTTTCTATATGAGGAGTTGAGACACTTCCATTTTCTAGTAAAAATCATGTACAAAATATTGAAATAAACTCATCCATACCTTAGGGAGTCATCCCTATGGATATATTGTTATTCCTTTCCATAGGTCTATACACCATTATATTGGTACATGACTTAATCCCTCATCTCATAGTGACAAGAAATATTCAACACATGTATCATCACCTTATCTTATAAATTATAAATAAAAAATTAGACTTTGATTTTCCTCCAATATAACCCTAGTGATTTCATTATGCCATATTAATTTTATTCATCCACATGATGGATACTTATATCATATTCTTTTGGGCACCTAGGTACTATATCTTCACCCTATTATATTTTCTTTATATGGGCTTGCAACCCAACCTCTATAATCAAATAAATTATTCATGCCCTTAAGATTTGATCTATTTTAGGTTTGGATAAGTAAACCTCATCTCTCTTATTACCACTTATTGTGAGGGGTGTCAGCTGCCTAGTGGAGTGGATGGCATAGGGGACGAATCATGAGCTTCTCAAAATTTCCTTACCTAGTCACAACTTCCTTTAAACCTCAAATAGGCATAGTAATCAAATACCTAAAATGGTAGTGGGGAGTAATATTATCTTCATGATCTACCTTACTACTATATATGTCTTTTGAAGTCTCTCAAACTTATAGATATGATACTCTATCATGTGTCAGTTGGGCATGTAGCACTACAAACTATTATTGGCACTGTGTTATGCTCATTGACCTCTTGATGTTTCATGATTTTATTTAGGGTGGGTTCATGCATGATATCCTTCTAAGACATCCATGTTTTATCAAACACTATTCAACCTTAACCCATCCATGCATAATGGAGGCCCATAACTCTTTTATAAGTCACCTTCTATTCATATTTTCCATTCAATTATTACACTCCTTTTTCCTCCTCTTTCTACATATAAGTATTTGGTTTTCCTAAGGTATCCTACCAAAAGAGGATCTCCCATTTTTTAGCCATCTAGAAATCAACCAAGCCAGATCCATAGGTTAGTGTGGTATCTTCAACTCCTCATCTCTAGTTCTTCCTGTCCAACATTTATAACTTTAACCCTTATGGTCTAATTTCCTCCTTCCTCCTATGTATTTATATTCCTCTCTTATCTCTCAATCCAAAAGCCTCTTAAGGATAAATTTTTAAATTCTTAGTGGTCTCTTCCACTTTTACTCCTAATTTGGTAATTTTTACCATGGGCCATATTTCCACCCATGTGTGTGTGTGTGTGTGTGTGTGTGTGTATAAAAGTAGTGACTAGCTGATAGGTCAATAATTATCTATTCTAAATCTTATTTATACCTATACATGTAGTAGCATGTCTAAGTCATGATTCAAAAAATTTAATTCTAATATGTGGTAGATATTCTCACATGTCTCAATCCTTCTCAATATTATCTTTCCATGGATTAATCACTTCCTTAACTTCTCAAATTTGATAATAATAACTCTAGATCAGGCCTAATATCATATTAGTTCTTGTGTACATTAGCTAAGTCACCATCATTTGTCTCTCCATCAATCTAGTTAACTATTTTTTATTCATTATTTGTGTTATAGACATGACACCTATCCTTTTTTGTTTAGCTCTTTGACTTGGTCAACATGCCAACTCCTTTTACATGTCATTATTTTTTTCATGCTCTTCCCAAAATCTCTTCCTACACACTTATTTTCTATATGTCTTCATCTAATTCCTTTATTCTCCTCCTTTATGCACCATCTCCTACCCCACACAAAAATATACATATGGTCCTCTAGCATAGTGTTACATTGATATGTGTTAGTGTGGGTGCCAATGTAGAATTTATTTTTGGTGGTGTAAGAATGAATTTTATGATTTTATGATGTTCCCAACCTCACTAGAGATACTTAAATGTCTATCATGGAGGCCTTTCAAACAAATTCCTTACTCAACTCATCTAACTAGATATTAAGAGGTGAGTGCATGGTATTACCCAAAAATAGATTCTATCACTAAGAAAAATGGATATAATAATAGCTAATGATCCTTATCACACATTGGTGTTAAACACCTTATTACATGATAGATATTAGACCTTATAAGACCCATGTTGATGAGAGTCAAAAAATTATAAGGTGATGGTAAGTGAGTGCTTGGAATTTTTATGTTGAATATATATCAAGGAATGAGAGAAGTACTAAATAACTTAGTGGTAATATAACCTTTGTATATAAGAAATAACTTTATCCATCCCTTCCTTTGTGATTTAGGACACCTTTATCACCCTAGGTGCATGTGGTGACTTATGCATCTTCATTCTTTCCATCTTGACTGAAGGGACAAAAATAGGCATGAATTTTACTAGCAGGGTGAAATTTTCATGGTTTTATTATGATGATTAGAGATGAGGTGTCATCTCATTCCTTAAGGGTGTTGTCCTTAGAATTCCATGATCACTTCCATATTATATAGACAATTTTTGTAGGGTATGAACTAGTTATTCCTATGTCTCAAGATCAAGGGTGAAGCTAAAGTACATTATAATTCATACCCAATTACTTTCCTCATAGGATTCTTATATAGAAGGGGAAAATTTTAATTCATCTAGTGTTGATGTATATTATATATTGAGTAAGCTTATCAGAAGGTATCACCTAATTTATGGTTCTTACTAGGAAATCCTAATTCATGGTACAGTTCTTTGTCAAGATCTCATTCCTCACTTATGGGTAACCTACTATGATTATTAAAAGAGTACCTACTCATGGATACTCAACCTTAATCGGTTTGTATCTTAAAAAATCCTAGGAACATTTATTAATGGAAATATATAATAGCAATCTAAACTTGTAAATTTCTACCTAAAATATCTTTTCTTTCTACTAAGCCAACTAGAGCTTGATTCATAAAGATTAGATGGCCCACTTATCCTCATTCAATGCCTTCAACTATTATACATGGTTAGAAGGGTTGGTTCATGAGTGTGGATCATTCTATGTTGTACTCACATATTTTTTGGACTAGGGTGTAGACTCATCCCTTAGCTCCTTTGAGGCTTTATGCACACATTGTGCCTTCTAGGTAGTCTTCCCTAACTTACTTCATCTTGTAAGATTCACATAGATGCTGGGACACTCATATATCTTATGTCATTTTTAGAAATATGAGAAAAAAGGATGGATGGGGAAATCATCCTAGAGATGATACAATGATCCACACTTATAGCATAAGTACAAAGTGGGCCATTATATTTATCAACCTTATGCCTAGGCAACTCTTTTAGGTGGATACCTCTAGGTGATATATGACATTAGTATTTCTCCTTATTGTTGTCCATCATGACTTGAAATCCTCATGTCATAACCATTCTTCCATTTGTGGATGTGAAAACACATATACTTTCCATCTCTACTCAATCCATCATCATCCCATGATGGTCTGTATAGCCTCATAAAAAACCTTAAAATGTTGTGCCTAGTTAGAATTAGTTCATGAGTATGGGTCAGTATACATTGCACTCACATGTTTCTTGGATTAGAGAATAGCGTTTTCCTTCAAATCCTTTGATGATTTATTCACACATCATGCCTTCTTAGTTATCTTTCCTAACTTCATTTTTTAAGCTTCACATAGAGCTTGGGATAATCATCAACCTTATGTCATTTTATGCAATACACCCAAAAAGGAGGGATGTGGAAATCATGATAGATATGATCTAATAATCCAAACTTTTAGCATGGACATAAATTGGGTCATTGTCCTCATCAACCTTATGCCCCAATATCTCTTCTAGGCTGATATCTCTTGGTGATCTATGGTGCCACTCCTCCTCTCCACTATATATCATGATGCATAATCCTCATGAAATCATCACTATTTAATTTATGGACATGAAAACACATGCATAATCCATGTTTACTCAGGTCACCATCATCATCCCCCATTATAAAAATATTCATGGTCATAACTTATTGTAACTTTTGTCTCAACTTTACAACTTGAATTTCCCATCCCATTCAAGATTTTTCATCCATTGGATGCATGAATTTGGATTTGAGTGTGGCTTATATCACATGATAGGGATTAGATAAATCAATCATGGACAAATTTCATCATATCAAGGGGAGTAGTTCACCAAAAGAACATTATGTTTGCTTGAGTGTCCTAAGGTCATATGGGAGCTTCAAGACCAAGGTATTAAAACTTACATCATAGGCTTGTAAAGTATCTAAAGAATCCTGTTTGATGTCCTTGAATGCCATAAAACCCTGATGCTCCACCTTTGGGACATAAAACTACCTTAGAAATATGGCCTTGAAGAGAGAAAGTTAATGATTGTCTGCATTAGATTGACCTTCTAATACCAAGTCTACACTCATCCTCATAAAGTGGTAGAAAATTAGTACATGTTCTACTCCAAATGGGAAACCCCTCAAGATCTTCAAATGAGATTGCACATATGCACATGGTCTAATGCATCTTCCATCCCACAATAATATAAAATGTTTAAGCCCAAGACATAATAGACTTGATAGATTAGCATGATCATGGTCTACATCAAGAGGGTGTTTATTCTCATGGTACTCCCTCATACTATAATAGATCATATCCGAATCCTCTTTAATTGATGCAACATGTGTATTATCTATGTTTCTTCTAGTTTGAGTAAAGTATCATGAAACATAAAATTAGGTGGAGTCCCCACTTCCACCTCCTTATCCTCCACTCTTAGTTGATCTTGAAATACCTCCTCTAATTTTGAGAGGGTTGTATGGGATTGTGTATTGAGACTAGGGACATCAGATGTTACATCACTAGTCTCCTTGGACCTATTCCTCACTTAAAATATTTGTTGATCCTATTCCAAATACATGGTGTGCCTGATCCTTTCCTTGATGTGTATTATCTATATGAAAAATTTGGTCTCATGACCTTCCCTTCTTCTAAGGGTCCTTGAGGAATTTTTATAGGTGTACTCTTCCCTTCTCCTAAAGTCCTACTCAACCATTCTCATATACCTATACCTATCCTATCTATACCCTCTAAGTTCTCACCTATCTAGTACTTTATATGTTGAAAGTTGATCTACTCACTATATAACTCATATGTTCAAAAATATAATTAATGATTCCTAAACATGTCACATTTCCTTATACTATCACAACAAAAAAATAAAACCCCATCCTAGAAATAGAACCAAAAATCTTGAATAGCCTAGTTAAAAAGGTGCCTAGGCATCATGCAAGTGTGTCTCAACATAGTTTGGACTAGTTACCATATTGGCATATCATGAAAGAAGGAAAAACCCCATGATCTCACCTAATGTGTGAAATAATGAAGGATATAGGATAGGTCCATGTTATTTGTGTGTTATAGAACAATAATGTATGGGAGGTACAACATATGGAGATAACTAGACAACTCCCTAGAGTACACCCATGAATGTTATCAATTGACAATGCAATAGACAAATATTAAATATAAACAATTTTATTATATCCACACTTTATTACATATAAATGGGATGGATTGTCAAACTTGGCACACACAATGGCCTCACTCTACAATATGGAGCTCACTCACAAATCTTATCTATCCTTAGTATAATATAATAGTAATTCTCAACCCTTATAGTCATTATTATGGCTCATTAGTTCTCTCTATGTCTATTGTCTACCAACCTTATCTTATTTATCCTCAACTGATAAATAATCTCATTCTTCTCATATCTACTTCTCTAACTAAATTCTCTCTTTTCAATGACTCTCTTTTTCTTCTTCTTCTTGGGCTTTTCTCACCCAACCCCATATTTTAATTTTAATCTTAGCCTAAGGACAAATACTATGCCATATATTTTTGTACCACCATAACTCTATTTTAGGATCCATATTCAAACAATCCACTTTTCACTTTCCCCATAATATCCTTTATATTTTTTAGGTCCATGTGGCTAATTTTCCTTGGGTTCTACCACTTTATAATGTATCACACAACAACATGATTTTGATAGTTGACATCTAATTTATTTTAAATTATTTATAAGGTATACATGTGAGGTTTATAATACATGTGGCTCTCATTTAGTGTTTCTAAACATTTTATAAATCATGTAAGCACACAAGTGCACACTTGTCTAGTACTTATATTATTTCAGGGGTTAATAGGATTTAAATAAGATTTTTTCACCTATGTTTAACCTTCTTATCAAGGATAGTGAATTTATATGGAATAAAAAAGGTAAAAATATTTTGAGGTAATAAAAAAAAATTTAATTTATGCTCTAATTTTGAGTGGTCCCAATTGAGAGCAACCCTTTCACATAAACACAAATGTTTCTAATAATGTTATGGGGCTAGTTATGGATTATAAATATGAAGAAGATAATATGTATGATATCTATTACATTAGTAAAAAATTGAATCCTAAAAAAAGAAACTATATGACCAATAAAAATGATTCCTTTCTTCATTAATGCTATGAACAAATTCTATCACTACATCACTAGATACAAAAAATTTGTTTATACAAATCATTCAACTGTAATATATCTAACGAATAAACTAGTGGTATGAGGTAGAATAATTAGAATATTTTTTATTATTTATTGAATTTTATATATAAATTATTGGTAATCCAATAAAATTAATTTATTTTTTGACTACTTGTCAATATTGAATATTGTAGGAAAAGATGAGCCAGTGGAGGATAATTTTATGTATGAAAATTTGTCCATAATTTCATCTCACTCACCATGGTTTATTGATATGGGTAATTATAAATCCACATAAAATTTACCTTGTAATTTAAATCATAAATAAAGGAAAATTTTGATCAAAATTGGTACTAACTATAAATGGTTGAGTGCTGTGTTATTCAAATGTGAACTTGATTTGGTACTTTTTAGGTGTGTAAGATAAGATGAGATATATGACATCCTAAGATATTTGCATGAAGATCTAAGAGGATATCATTAT
>JARHVA010001128.1:3842500-3846237 GCA_037957365.1 Torreya grandis
TGATGCACTATTGAATTTAGTTAAATAATGGAAAGTAATGTTTAGATCATGGGTTTTATTTAAAATTTGAGTGAACTAGTCTTGTTATTCTAAAATTCTTTTCATAAGTGATAATTAGTAAATGCCCCTTGACCCAAAATAGACCAAAACAACCAACTAAGTGACATTAGTATACTGACCCAGTAAAAAAGATATTGGGGACATTTTTTGTGAACTTCCTTTTAAGAGAGGTTGGGTGAGTCCTTACCCATCCTACATGTTGGTGTGTGCCAAAACACATGTCAACAAGAATTGAGACTAGAAGGAGGCCATGTTGACACTTTATGAACCTTATTTACAATAAGATATTCTAGGTTTTAAAACTATAAATAGGTGAATAACCATGATTTCAAAGTCCATTAAGGGTTAATTTGAACTATTACACTTAACAACACATAAAAGAGTTATAACTGATAAATAGAAAGCCAAAACTAGATAAATCCTCTTAGCTAATATTTCCCTTACTAATATAATCCCTTTAAATGCCCATTTTTATTGACCTCATAACCCTCAAATTTCTAATCCCACCTAGTTTGGAGGAAGTAGTTGTCCTATTAATATTCCATGACTTACACATGACTTGCCCAAAAACCCTCATAATTTTTGCTTGAGGTATGTACATGGTGGAGTGATAAAAACTGAAGAACATATCCAAATATTTGATAATTCCTTGATAAAAAATCAAGTTTAGCATGAAGATGTTACTTTCAAATTTTTCCCTTATACTTTAGATGAGTAATTGTATCATTAGTATTTAGGTCTCTTATATGGATCCATCACCTCTTTATCTAACCTTGAGACTATATTCATTAACAATTTTGGGATATCAATAGACCCCACCATATTATATCATAATTTTTTAGCTACTATATATAATTCAACAAGCTAATGAGTATTCTTAATACTCAATTCCACAATTTATACAAAATATTGAAATACCCATACACGTAGATAGAGCTTACTACTATATAGACATATTTGAGAGCTATAGACCCTATGACTTTTATGTTACTTAAGAGGACCCTAACATCACTCACATCCTTATCTCTAACTTAAAATGAGGCTATACACATTAATTAGTAGATGGTACCTCAAGGGTATGGTGCATGTCCTTTCCCTCACTATGACAACTAAATGCCTATGATCAACTAAGCTCTCATGTATAAAACTCCTCAAATGAACCGTATCCTAGGAGCCATGTATTTAATCCCAAACCTAGTTTATAATACATCACCCTTGAATCACATGTATAATAATCAACCCTATTTGACTCATAACCATGTGTTGTCTCAACATTAAATTCAACAACTTTGTCGTATTGCATAAAATATTGATATAATGTCTAACTAAAGTAACTATGTTGTTCCTAAAAATTATCAATAGTCTACCCCTACATTTTAAAATGATAATGCACCTATGGATAACCCACCACCCTAATAAAAATTAACCAAAACACCATTGTGAACCCTCTGTGGCTAATTTTTAGCATATGTTTTAGAGGTTGACCAATGATATGATCAACCTAGAAAGGTTGGTGCCTCAAAACACCAACTAGAATATAAATAACCCACCGTAGAATATAAACTACAACTTTTAAAGAACTAATAGGTAGTGGAACACCAAGCCTAATAATGGAAATGTGTCTGGTCCCCTTGATAACACTAATTATAGTAGTAATAGTGACCATAACTCAATCAACATAGAAAACCTAGATTTATCCACTTGGTGTAGACTACATAACACAACTGACCATGCTGAGATAAATTATGCTTAGTTTATGTTAGCCACAAACATATTCCAAAAGGAGATGGATAACCTTCAAATAGTGCCTCTACTAGAAAATATTAAACTAATCCTAGGTAGAGATATCCCAAGAACTACCATGGTTTTGAAAACCTATGAGTTTCCTTTTGAGATTGATAATGAGCCTAAGGATAACTTAGAAGAAGATCATGCCTTAAAATAGTTCCAAAGGGGGAATAACTATCCATTGAGGATTAAGTTGTCAAATCTTTTGACAACCTCTACTTCTCTAAAAAACATTTACGTTCAACCTAATGAAAACTAAAATAATAACCCTTCCTCAACTAAAGGAATTTCTTCCTCTCATCATCCCAACAAAAATGTTACACCTCCCCAAGCTGATAAATCACTAGAGAAAAAAAAACCAAGGTACAACATTATCGAGGACCTAAATAAAACTAAAGCCAATATAAAAATGTTTGAGTTTCTCCATATATCCAATTAAAGGGACTTATTATTAAAAGAGTTGTTGATTCTAGGAAGAAAGAGACTAGTGACACAACTAATTCCCATGTTTTTGTATGTAAAGAGAAAACTAAAACTCCTCTTTTTGTGCTAATAATTAAAAAAATTGGCAAAAAATTACACAATTGTTTGGTGGATTCAAGTTCTTCAGGCAATGTAATTCCTTGTGCCATTTGCCAATAATTGGGACTAACAACAGCCAAATAAAACATAAAGGTGGTTTATTTGGATAATTAAAAGGTCAATTTATTTGGTGAGCTCAACCAAATTCATATGTAGCTATCTTATGATCTTAGGGTGCAATATTTCATCAACATTTAGATGGTTATTCTTAGGGTACATGGGATGTTTCCAATTTGAGATAGGTCCAATACACTCAATGGATACATGGAAACTAATTTCTCCTACATGTGGCTTCCATGGAAAGGTATGCAAAATTAGACTAAGATTGAAAGGGAGCCAAATATGTCTCACATGATCATGGAATAAAATAATATGAATGATATCTTATTCAAGGTATGAACTTGGAGTGTACATTCTTGAAAAAGAAGTGGAAACTTGTGAGATATTCTCCATTAACATGTTGATTGTATAAGAGGGACCTAAATTCAAAGGACTTGATCAACTATATGAGGAAGATGTATTATACGTACCTAAAGTGATTCATGTAATGTTGCTACCTCAGTGTACAAGAATATCAAACATGGTTGTTCTTATGAGAGCCAAGTTCCTAAAGGCTTGGATATAGAAACTATTTCCATCATTAATATTTTTTTACCTATGTCTCCTACTCAAGGATAAGCTAAAAATGTCATTATCAAGGGGATATCAAATTAAAATCACATTAAAGGAAGGATAAAAGAGTAAATAAGTGAATATAGTTGTATCACCCACCTTTTAAAATATAATATGCACAACTAAAGATTACATATGGACCATAAAGTTTGATGTCTCCAAATTAGAAAGTGAGGGTGGTTCTAGGATTGAGTTTATCAAACTAAAAGGAAGGTCATATTTGGTATCTTTATGAATGCAATTTTATTTCAAAAATAATGTAGATGATTATGAAGCATTAGTGCATGGCCTCCAACTCACACTGTGAAATAAATCAAAGAACTTGAGAGTGTTGAGAGATTTAGAACTTGTTTTAAAAAAATTTAGAAGACACTATGCTTGTAATGATAAGTGTATTTTCAGATACCTCAGTAGAACATGGAACTTGATAGAAGACTTTAATGCATTCAAAATGTGAAAATTGGTGTGAAGAAATAATTAAATGATGGATGCATTGGCAATAACTATGAGTACCCTGGAACCCAGTATTAACTCTAGATTGAGGATATTTTGAGTAGAGTTAGTCTCTACTCCTTCCATTCCAAACAACATTAAGACCTTCCAAGTCTTCAATGATGATTAACATATCATTATCT
>JARHVA010001129.1:7500-12500 GCA_037957365.1 Torreya grandis
GTGATGACATTAGGGCTAATTGAGTTTAAAATCTCATTATGTAGTCACAAATAGGTTCAATAAGCTCAAATTATCCTTGATTTCCTTAGTGATTAGACCCTATACCATAAACCCTAAACCCTAAACCCTAAGCCATAAGCCCTATGAAATGGTAATTCTAAGAACTTGTTTAATAGTCAAAACACAATATTTGGTAATACTTCTAGGAATATGAAACCAAGAGACAATTTTAGAGAATGATTTAAGGGTGCAAATCAGGTTGAGAAAAAGGGACCATAGGAGGATGTATTACTTGTGGAGGATATCATTATGCCAAATATTATCCTTAGTGTAAAATAGATGGCCAAATTAAGAAAACAACCTCTTCTTCACAACAAGAAACATTCCAACAATGTATTCACATAGCTATGGATAATCATCAAGCTAAATTATAAGCCTCTATCATTGAAGTATCAAGTACCTTATTTAGACATCTAATTAATATTTTTATTGATATTGGATCTATTGAGTGCTTTATTTCTCCTAGAATTCTAAGTAAATTATCTATGAATGCTAGTTATATGGTAAATGCATGGTCATTATAGTATGGGAATGAGTCTAGGGTCAAGGTTGACAAATATCTCGTAGAGACTAAAATCAAGATGTTAGAATTCATCATAGATTTTGATATTTTTTAGCACCCATAAGATCATATGATGTGATCTTAGGAGTGAATTTGATTTCTAAGCACAAAGCCAAAGTCGATTATTTCCATAAAAGGGTTGAATGTTTGGATTGTTTGGGAAACCAAACCCAAATCCAAAGAAGTCAAAGGAAGTTAGAGCTCAGATAAATTTCATCCATTCAGTTAAATAAGTCTTATTGAAAGGGATTCCAAGCATTCCTAGTCAAAATGGATGAAGTTGTTGAAACTAAACAACCCACTTTTGAAGACTATCCTTTTCTATAATAATTTTGGGATGTTTTTCTAGTTGAGTTACCAGGGTTACCTTTTAAAGTGGAGTTTAATTTCACTATTGATATAATTTCATAATTATAACTACAGTATAAGACACCTTATAAGATGGAAACAATAGAACTAATTGAGTTAAAGGCATAAATTCAAAAGATGTTGTCAAAGTTTTGATTCAGCTAAGTGTCTCTACATGGGGTGCACCTATAGTCTTTATCAAGAATAAGGATGAAACCCTTTGTTTGTCCATTAACTACCATATTCTTAACAAAGTAAAAATCACAAACCAATATTCATTACCTTGCATTGATGATCTTTTCAATAAAATATGTGGTGCAACATTCTTTTTTAAGATTGATCTTCATGTAGGATATCATCAGTTGAGGATTTGAGAGGATGATATTCTAAAAATAGATTTAAAAACTCATTATGGGCATTACAAGTTCACATTACTTCCTTTTGGGTTAACAAATTCACCAAAAACATTCATGAATCTCATAAATAATTTGTTCAGAGATTATTTTAATCAGTTTTTACTAGTCATTGTGGATGACATCCTCATCTATTTTTAGAGTGAGGGAGAGGATATTGATCACTTGTGGCTAGTTTTGCAATAACTAAAAAATCACAAGATTTATGGAAAGTTATCCAAGTGTTATTTATTTAAAATAAGAATATAGTAATTGGGACACAACATCTCTATAAAGGGAATTTTAGTGGATTCAGCTAAGATTATGGCCATTATGGTTTGGCCAGCACTCAAAAATGTTCATGAGATGCATAGCTTCATGGGATTAATAGGGTACTATAGGAATTTTATGCCTAATTTATCCAAAATAGCTAACCTAATTACCTCTCTTTATCAAAATAAGCAACATTTTGTGTGGTCAAATAAGTGCAAAGAAGCCTTTTAAGTTTTGAAACAAAGTCTTACTTCTTCACCATTTTTATAGATTCTAGATCCGATTGGCCATTTTTATTATATAACAGATGCTTTAGGATATGGTTTAGGGTGGATTTATCATGCAGGTGGGTTCAATCATGGCCTATGAGTCTAGGAAATTGAAGCTTTATGAGGAAAATTATGCTCCTCATGACCTCAAACTTACTACCATAGTTCATGACTTACAAGTTTGGAGGCATTATTTTTTTTGAGCTTAAAATTGATAACGTAAGTCTTAATTATATTTTCACCCAATCCAACCTCAATGCTCATCATCGATGGTCATTAGAATTTCTATTAGATTATGATTTTGATATCAACTACATTAAGGGTAAAGAGAATAGAGTTTCAAATGCCCTTAGCCATAAAATATACATTGTAGCATTGGCTAAAATAAAGATCAATTTTTGAGATCAGGTAGTAAAATTCTCACTTGGTGATGTTTTATATGAATAGGTTATGAAATCTTTGGTCAAAAAATCTCAAGATCGTACATACCAAGGTTTTGAGTTTGAGAATGATGGAATCTTAAGGTATAATGGTAGGATATATACACCTGATAAATAAAATTTAAGGAATATTATGTTAAATGAATTACATAGTGCTCCATATTTAGGGAATTCTAGAGTGACTAAGCTAGTAGAAAATTAAAACCTTTGTATTTGGAAAGGAATTAAGAAGGATGCAACTGATTTTGTGTCTATATGCTTAGAGTTTCAGTGATTCAAGGTTGAACACATGCATCTTGTTGGGTTTTTTTACCCCTATTTTTTACTTGAATAGAAATGTAAAGTTATTAGTATGGATTTATTCCAAGGTTTTCTTATGTTTAGGAACGATCATGACATGATCTTGGTAGTTGTGGATAAACTAACCAAGGTATCACATTTCATTCCTAGTAATGTAATTGATGATGCACCTATGCTTGTCAATAGGTTTGTGAAATAAATTTATAGGTTGCATGGATTTCCTAAGAAAATTATTTTAGATACAGACCCTAATATGATTTTCATGTTTTGGCAGACTTTAAATTTAGCTTTAAGAATTCAAATAAATTTTAGTACACCTTACCATCTTGAAATGGATGGACAAATAGAGATAATAAACCATATCTTAGAGAATATATTGAGGATGTATTTCATGTACTATAAATATAAATGGGAAGAATACCTACCATTGGTTGATTTTTCTTACAACAACTCATACCAATCAGCTATGAAAATGGCTCCTTTTGAGGTATTATATGGTAGGAGGTGTAGAACACCAATTATTTGGGACAAGTTGGAAGATAAAATGGTATTTGGACATAATGTGATTTCTAAAATAGAATATAAATTGAAATTAATAAAGTGGAGATTCACTGAAGTCAATGATAGGATAAAATTAATGTTGATCTAAAAAGAATAGCAAGGCAGTTTTTAGTTGGAGATAGTTTTTCTGTGGGTTAAACCCAAAAAGAGTGCAATAAAGTTTGGTAAATCAAAAAAAGTTGTTACCTAGATATATGGGACATTTTAAGGTTATATAAGTTTTTAATAATTTAGTGTATAGGCTTGCATTACCACCACCTTTAACACAAATGCATAAATTTTTTCACGTTTCATATTTTAAGAAGTATATTGTTGATCATACACATGTTTTAGATTAGAATGCATTGCAAGTTTAGGATCCAAGGTTGGTCATGGTATAACTAATAATAATTTATACTCACAAGATTATCTTTCATTATAGATAAGTATCACAATGCAAGGTCTAGTGGGACCAATATTCTAAGGATAATGCTACATGAGAGGACTATGAGAAATTCTTGAGGTTGTTTCCTCATTTGCTTGCATGATATTTCTAATGAACATTATTTATTTAATACTAAACATTAATTATATTTATTTAACTTTATTTTATTTTATAACTATTTTTAAAAATAAGTGTCATCAGGATGATGACCAATTTTAGGGTGGAAGGATGTCATCCAGTTTCCCTTATAGTTGATTTAAATCATTAATTAGTGGATTATGTGGTTAATGATTAGCATAGATATTTTTTATTTATGATTTGGATTTGTATATGTTGTTTGGTTGACATATATTAATTTTGTACATGATCAGTATCTAGATATATAGATGATGCATATGTTTTAATTATGCCTATGATCATGATTTTTCATATTACTTGCACTCAGAAGTTTATTGTGGTTATATGTTGATTATTATCATTATTCAATCTAATAAACAATTTTTTTGATGAGGAGGATGAGGATTGAACTTTCCTCATGATCAGACAAAGAGTATCACTGAAGAAGGGGATGCAAATATTGATAATGGCATAGAGAGAGATTTGGGGACCTATGCACACACCAAAATTAGTTACTTGAGTGAAATAAATGATATTAGTAGTAATTATTATAAATCTTCTTGCTTTTATTTCATTTTTAATCATGATTTGCATATGTATGCTATTTCATTGATGAGATGTGATGTTTATCATTGCATTATATCTAGTAGAAACATAAGTGTATTAATTTGGTTTATTTACTTCTGTATTCTGATTGGTTAATCACATTGAGTTTTTGATATAACTTAGGAAGTTGTTTGACTATCTTTATTTAATCATCAAACACCATTGTTGATGACAAAAAAATAAAAAGGGAAAATAGAGGCAAAATACCTCACCACCCCTAAAATAAGTTGTTATAATAGGCACATCCAAAGCTTTATACATGATAAGATTTTGCATGCTTTGGTAAATAGATATATCATGATTTAGTAAAGGAAAAAAAAAATTAAATGCATTTTATTTGTAAGTTTTGAGAGTTGTTATGATGATATTATTTGTTCAATTGATAAAAAGTAATGAATTAGGGTTATTGCATTTTGCTATTGCCATGATTATGAAGGGTTGTCTTGGCTGAGGAGATTAGGGTTTTGGTTGTCACCATGCTCAGATTTGAAGCTATAAACAATGAGTTTAATAGAAAGAGATAAAGTGGTGATTTAATTAGGATATTTGCATGATGGTAATGGGTGTATAAGGAGGAGAGCTAGTAGGTCATGCAACATCATACACAAATGGTGTAAATAAAATAAGTAAGAATATGAGGAGGAGGAA
>JARHVA010001129.1:17500-72500 GCA_037957365.1 Torreya grandis
ATGGTGGATATCATAACACTAGACTCTTGTTTTCTCATCCAACTTACAGCTCCACAAAAAAAATTAAACACATACCCATTGGGAGATCTTTGGCAATCAAGATCTTTAGACCAATCCAAATCTAAAAAACCATGTAGATTTAATGTTTGGCTTTCACCAAGATTACCTTGATAGCATATTGCATTGTATTCTTTCCTACAAAAATCCTAAAGATTCTCTTCACTATAGTCCAATGTTCTTTTCTTGGATTGAACATAAATCTACTCATTATTCTCATTGTATGAACAATTTTAGGTTTGGTATAGATAATTGCATACATCAAATTACCAACAATAATACCATACGGTAGTAGAGACATGTCCTCAATTGATTCTTCTATTTTAGGACATTTTTTAGCAGATAACATTTGACCAATAAAAATTTCAGTATTGACAATCTTAATTTTTTTTATTTAATTGAATCGTCACATGCAAAGAACTGAACAAAAAAAAAAGATAATTGTAACTTATAATAATTATAATTGATATTTAAAATAATAAATTTGAGTTTTATTCATTTTAATAACATCCTATGTGTAATTTATGATAGATGTAAATTACAATGGAATTTGGGTAAGTGGTCAAGTTTCATAATGTGAAATCTCAATATAAATATGACTTTCAATTTGATTTTCAAACAAAGGTTTTTTTCTTGTTTGGAGAATGTGATCAAAATATTATGATATCTTGGGCATACAATAGAGTTTGGAGCCATTTTATTCTTACAAAGATTGTTTTGAGTCCAATGCAGTGGTGTAGCTAGACTGATGCCATGTATCCCAAATTAGTAGGAAAACCATAGAGAGGGTAATAAAAATATTTATCAATGTGGTATGTGACACATCCAAGTTATGTGCTTCGAGATTGATATATTTCTATGATTTTCTAAATAAATATATTTAAGATATATGTAATAGTATTGTTTTATACATATTTTTATTTTGATAATGGGTTAAAAGGGAGATTTGGAAAGGTCCTGAACCTTTTTACATAGAAATACTAGACAACAAAAAGAAAGGCCAACAAGGCTAGGTTCTAGACATCCAAACCAAAATTGGTAAAAAAAAACAAGACGATAGACCAACTGGAAGTAAAACTACAATAAAACCTCCACAATATTGATAATATCATATCTTTGGAATTGTCATATTCCCCATATCAATGGCTTTATTCCACCCTTATATCATAAGCATGAGGTGGTCATTCAAGGAGCTAATTCTTGGCTCTTCCACTCCATGATCGGATTGTGGCTTCTAGTTCATTTGATCGTACCTCCCTATTTGGAGCCCAACAACTCAAATTTCCTCTTTTTCATAGATTCTTTAAAAATAATATAAATCCTTCACTCAATTTTCAATAGGTATCGAGCTCATATGTTTTTAATTTTTCAAAGTTGTGTTTGATATGGCCCAACTCTGCTTCCAGGAATTCCACCATGCCTTTGGAGATGGAAACCTCCTCCCTTAGCCCATCAACCTCTCTTTACTATTCAATAATATCGTTGCTAAGAGGGATTTTATACATATAATATATGTATATAGAATGAAATTTATTCAATAATTTAGTTATTTAAATTTTTTTAGTGGTAAATTGAGGTTTTCTATTGGATCCCTCACCCTTGTAGTAAATTTGAAAGTGTCTTACATATTATTGAAGAAGATAGATGTTATAGTAAAAAAGAGTAGAAAAGAGGAGATATATTAGAGGGAAAATATGGTCATGAACCTGTAATATATATTCTATTATTTAATTTCCAGTAAGGTAGTAATTTTAAAGCTTAGAATTGGAAACCTTAACAAAATATACAATGATAAAAACATTTGCAGTTGAAATAGGAAGTCTAGTTATGAAATAAAGAGATGAGCAAAAAATACCTAAAAAGTGTAAACAATAATCCTTCTTCACCCTCATAAAAATCACAATTTATCCTTGTTTGGGAGAATAGGAGGGAATGGTAACCTTAGTGGTAGTTGGATTTGCATACTTGGACAAAATTTTGTCCCTACAATAAACAAAATCTTAAGTCATTTTCCATGATGAGAAAATAAAACTAAATTCTGTTACAATGGATACTAACATTCAAATTTTCACAACTTGGATTAGACTCCTTGATAGACTTACAAGGATGTCCATAACACCTATTTTTCCTAGAGGATTTCCTTAATATATAAATATTCATTCATTTACACTCATAGCCCCTGAAGGATGTTGTTTACTTGGATTGTAGGGGGAGGCAATGGTTTTCAATCTTTGGAAAGAGAAGGATATTTACACAAAATATATCTAAATTGATTGCCCAACTAGAATTTACTTAGCAAGTGAAGATAAGTATCATCATGTAATAAAAAATATTACCACTCCAATGCACACTAAAACAGGGAGATTTTAATTGTTTCATTAAAGATTTCAATACCAAACTCTAAGAACATATAATACTTTTAAATCATAACCATGCTTTAAATCATATATAATATTTGATTTATGTTAATATTTACTCAATGTTATATAATATTTGATTTATGTTAATAATTACTAAATGTTATACTTTATAATAAAAGAATAAAATTCGGTAGATAATATTATAAATGTTATTTTATAAAATACATATTGAATGATTGGGTTTGAATTAATTACATGGTTTGATTTAAATTTTTTGAGTATGTGTGAATGGTTCATTTTCCAAAAAAAAAATGTGGCAATTCAATTGATTGTTTGAAGAATAATATTTCTTTCACATATCTGAATTCTACCAATTCAATTAAATGGATTGAGATGGGAAGAATTTGGAAATGCATGTATTATGTGGGGCTCAATGACGATTTGACATTCATTTGAGAAGGTGGGAACAAGTTTTATTTGCTACATGACGGTGGAGCTAACTCCTCAAGCCACATTTAATAAATAGCAACAAAATTATTTTTCATTTTTATGGCATATGTCATTGTAAAGATGGGTCCCATGGGACAATCTTTTAGGAAGGTGCATGAATGTGTTAAGTGAGGCAATCGTAATCGTTGTAACTAGAGGAATCATTTCATTGCGTAATTAGACAACCTTAAATATCATGTACAATCTTTTTCAAACCATGATTTAAAATTAAAAATAACATTGTTTTTCATTTTTGTGGCATGTCATTGTGAAGATGGGTCCCATAGATAATATTTTAGAAAGATGCATGGATGTGTTGAGTGACGCAGTCCTAGTGGCCATGGATTGAGGGGTCATTTTGTTACCTAATTAGACATAGCCTTAAATATCATCGAATATTTTTTAAAACTTTATTTAAAATTAAAAACAATATATTATCGAGTTGTTTATTTACTTTTTGGGGAGGATTGAAATCATGTTTTTATACCTCAACTCTTTTAATATCCCATGAGATTTGTATCTTGATGGATGGTTTGGGATCACCTTTTACACCATCATCCTTACTATTATATTACAACCCATTTCATATTTATTTACTTTTTATGAAAGGCACAAAAAAACCATTACAAACAATATTATTATAGAGACACGCTTAATTAATGAGGAGAAATTAATAACCAACAAAAAGTGGAAATCTTATTGAAAATACTTTGTTCAATGAGGAAGTCTTTGAATGAGACAATAAAAGACGGAAAAAAAATCTTATAATTTTTTTTATTGATCTTTAATTATAATGTCACGTCCGACATAATTGTTAGAGTTAAATATTGATAACCAACCCAAAAAATATAGAAATATTATTAAATAATTGTGTTAAGGTGGTCTTCAAAAGAAACGGTACATCACCCCAAGTACGAAGGAAAAAATAAAATCTTATCAAATTTTTATTTTGGTGGTTCTATAATCGTAATCGTAATGACGTAGGTGTGAGGTCTGATAAAAAGATTCCACAATCACCCAATGTGAAGTGAAGAGAAGTGAAGATGGACGGAAAGAAACTTTAATCGTGGGTGGGTCTTTAATCGTGGGTGTCACGTCTTGGACCACACGATTCTGAACGAGGGTTCGTATTCTCATATATTTCCTGCCATTTACTGAACGTGGTTTGAAACTGAGCTTGGAAGGAGAGGTGAACTGATAAGACATGGGTGTTTAATTGTGGGTGTCACGTGGCTCAATTTGGACCAAATCACATCATTTATTTCCCAATTTACTAATTGGTTCAATATGTTATTATATTGAGGAAAATTGAGCCCAAATTCACATTTTGTAGTCACAAATTCAAATATATTCTATTTTATATTTCTATTCTTATTAGATTCTTATATATTATAATTATATATCCATAGTTGTAACATATGTAACAAATATTTTTTAATATATAATAATATTATATAATTAATTATTTTATATATATATATATATATATATATATATATATATATATATATATATATAAAGTGTAAGTTATGTTAGAAAGAATATATATTTTTATTTTGATAAAGTAAAAGTTTTGTAAAGCGAAAGAGGGAAAAATATCTAAAGTTGTACCTAGTTTGAAACTTATGATCATTGATCCCATCTGACTTTCAGGTGAGCTAGGTGGTGGTTGTGAGGGGCAATGCAAGATTATTTTAGGAGATATCTTACACCGCAAGGCCCATATCGTACACCAAACCCGAACTGTGGACAACTATTTGATTTACATGCATGTACCCTTTGCAAATGATAATTATATTATATATACACAAAAATATATGATATATATTATTATATAATATATAATATTAAATTATATAGCATATAGTATTAGAAAGAATGTAATTTTATATTTTGGTAAACCAAAGGTTTTGTAAAGTGGAAGAGGTAAAAATCAATAGTTGTACTTAACTTGAAACCCATGATCGTTGACCCTATCTAAATTTTAAGGTGAGTTAGGTGGTCATGGTAAGGGGCAATGAAAGGGTATTTTAAATGATATCATACACCACATGGCCCATATCATATACCAAACTTAGATTCATGGTAACTATTGGATTTACATGACTTGCACTCATTACAAACGGGTTTGTAATTTTCAAGGTAGTGACATTTTCAATTGGTTGTTTTCTATTGTCAAGGGTAGATGAGGACATCATGAGAGTTTATTTGATTGCATCAAGGCTCCACATCTGATGTGAAACTTGAATTAGCATTGTAATGTCAATGGGGTGGGTACAATAGATTAAGGTCTCAGAGTCTATCTTGTAGCTTCCATTTGCCCATGCTACAAATATTTTGACACTATGAGCAATTATTTGAAGCATAAGAACATATATAAATTCCATACTCTAAACCTTAGAAGAAAAAGTGGCCACAATTAGAACCTATCTTTGTAAACATCTTATTTATCCCCACTGGAAAAAAACATAAAATCTAGGGGAGCACTGGTAATTAAAATTTTGTTGTAGAAAAAATATATAAATGAATATGAGATTATTGTTGCTTAACACTTTGTGCGTGGTCCAAAAGGTGAGATGGGGTTAGTGGTCATGGGTTTTGAGTGAGGTATGACTATTGACTATATATCCATCTTGTATGCATTTATGTGTGTGTGTGTGTGTCTTACAATAATATTTATACTTATAAATATATAATATAATTATCTATATGATACACCATATACTATTGTAATATATTATAATTATTATATATAAATGTAGATTCAAGTATGGAGTTTTACATCGAATGTGGAGCTCTACCGCAATCATATCAGTTCCCATGATGTCTTCCCTTGCTATTGACAATAGAAAATAATATAATCAAAGATGTTACCATGTAGAAAGTTGTGGACCCCTTTTGAATGGGTGCATGCAATGTAAATCTACTATATCTACCTTGAATCTAGGTTCGATGTACAATATGGGCCATCTCATATCTGAAATCACTTGAAATACCTTGCCATTGCCCCACACCATCACCATGTAACTCACCTTGTAATATTTTACCACTTTGTCATTTCTCCAGCTCACCATGAAATAAAATGTCTCCTCATACAACTCATTTCCATGTTGTATGAAGAAATTAAAAAAATCATTTTACACTATCACCTCCACTAGAAAACATAAAATTATTCTTGATTAACATTCCATGCACAAAAGGTGAGATGTGGTCATCGATCATAGATTTTGAGTGTGTTACAAGTGTCGATTTACACTTTCACTTTCTAAAATATTGTTTTACCAAACCAAAAATTACATCCTTTCTTATGTAAATTACACCATTGGGGCAGTTATTAGTTTAATTTTAATTAAAGGGAAGGATAAAAATCCCAACTAATGACATAGTATGATCAACAAGGAGGAGAAATCGATAACTAACAAAAACTGGAAACCATTTTAAAATATTTCATTCCTCTTAAATAATTGTGTTGGTGATGATATATCAAAAAAGTAAAATATTATAAAAACAACAATCTATAAAACCTACTAAACGGAATTGGTTGACCTAGTTAGATAGACAAGCGAGAACAACACTCTGTAAAACCTATTGCGCCAAGTTAGTCGACCTTTTTAGATAGATAGGTAAAAAATGGTAGTCTAAAAACCTATTAAGTTGAGCTAGTCAACCTAGTTAGACAAATATGAATTTTTTTACTGTAAACTAGATGATGTAGTCTGAAAGTAGAGGATAATAAGCAAAATATAAAACACTAGATCAATCCTAGTAAACTAACTTTATTCAAACATAGTCAACTAGGTCGATGTTGGTTGATCTTATTAAGTAACATGTCACAAAATTATGTTGACATTTTTCAACACAGTATGCATTAAAATAGAGAGAAGTAAGAAATAAGAAGGGTCAACTTTTTTAGATATATATGTAAAAAATGGTAGTCTAAAAACCTATTAAGTCGAGCTAGTCAACCTAGTTAGACAAATATGAATTTTTTATTGTAAATTAGATGATGTACTCTAAAAGTAAAGGATAATAAGCAAATTTATAAAACATTAGATAAATCCTAGTCGACTACATTTATTCAAACATAGTTAGCTAGGTCGATGTTGGTTGATCTTATTAAGTCACACATCATAAAATTGTGTCAACATTTTTCAACACAGTATGCATTACAATAGAGAGAAGTAAGAAACAAGAAGAAATGAAATCAGGTTCATATGGCTCAATATGGCCTAAATTACATCATTGATTTCCCTAATTGACTAATTATCTTAATTTTTGATGGCATTAGGGTTAATTAAACCTAAAATCACATTCTTTAGTCACAATTAGGTTCAATGTGCTCAAATTTGCCCCAATTACATTCATGATTGGACCCTATACCCTAAATCACAAACCCTAATTCCTAAATGCTAAGCCCTAAACCATGGACCCTAAACCCTAAATTAATCTATTTAGCCCCAATTAACATTTTTTAGAGTAATAATTATGTTCACATGGAGCCAAATCGCATCACTTGTTGCCCCGATTGACTAATTGGCTCAATCTATGATGATATTGGGGCTAATATGTATAACAAGCTCAAATTGGCCCTAATTTCCTTCACTATTGGACCATATTTACCCTAAACCCTCAAACCTAAACCTTAAACTCTAAGTCCTAATCCCTAGTCCCCAAACCCTAAATTATAAACCCTAAGCCAATTAATTTAACCCCAATAAACATATTTTAGAATAAGAATTAGGTTCACATGGCTCAATTTGGACCAAATCACATAATTGATTTCCCAATTTACTAATTGGGTCAATATGTTATTACATTGAGGAAAATTGAGCCCAAATTCACATTTTGTAGTCACAAATAGTTTAATGAGCTCAAATTAGCCCCAATTGTCTTCACTATTGGACCCTATGCCATAAACCCTAAACCTTAAACCCTAAGCCTTAAACCTTGAACCCTAAACCTTAAACCATAAACCATAAATCATAAACTTTAAACCCTAAACTAATCAATTTATCCCTAATTAATGATCATTAGAGTGAGAATTGGGTTTACAGGGCTCAATTTGGTCAAAGTCGCATCATGGATTTCCATATTTGATTAATTATTTCAATTTGTGATGGCATTAGGGTTAATTGAGTTAAAATCCAATTATGTAGTCACAAATAGGTTCAATAAGCTCAAATTGGCCCCAATTGCCTTCATGATTGGACCTTATACCATAAACCCTAGAACTTAATTCATAAGCCATAAGCCCTAAACCCTAACCCTAAATCATAAACTTTAAACCTAAAATCAATCAATTTATCCCCAATCAACATTCTTTAGAGTAATAATTATGTTCACATGCATCAATTTGGCTCAAATTGCATCAATGATTGCCCCAATTGACCAATGGATCAATTCATGATGACATTTGGTCTAATCAATCCCAAAATCATATTTTATTATCATAAATAAGTTTAACAAGCTCAAATTGGCCCCAATTACATTTATGATTAGACCTTATGTATCTTGAACACTAAACCCTAAACTATAAATCCTAATCCCTAATCCCTAATCCCTAAGCCCTAAGCCCTAAGCTTTAAAGCCTAAATCATAAACTATAAACCTTAAACTAATTTATTTAGCCCTAATTAACATTTTTAAGAGTAATAATTATGCTTATAACACTTAATTTAGCCCAAATCACATAATTGATTGCCCCAATTGACTAATTAGCTTAATTTGTGATGACATTGGGACTAATTGAGCCCAAAATCACATTTTGTAATCATAAATATGTTCAACAAGATCAAATTAGCCCCAATTGCCTTCATGATTGGACCCTATACCCTAAACCCTAAAACTTAAGTCATAAGCCATAAGCCCTAAACCCTAAACCCTAATTCATAAACTCTAAACCTAAAAATAATCAATTTAGCCCCAATCAACATTCTTTAGAGTAAGAATTATGTTCACATTGATCAATTTGGCTCAAATCACATTAATGATTGTCCCAATTAACCAATGGATTAATTTATGATGACAATTAGGCTAATCGATCCCAAAATCATATTTTATAGTCATAAATAAGTTTAATGAGCTCAAATTGGCCCTAATTACATTTATGATTGGACCTTATGTATATTGAACACTAAACCCTAAGCTATAAATCTTAATCCCTAATCCCTAAGCCCTAAGCCCTAAGCTTTTAACCCTAAATCATAAACTATAAACCTTAAACTAATTTATTTAGCCCTAATTAACATTTTTAATAGTAAGAATTAGGTTTACAACACTCAATTTAGCCCAAATAACATAATTGATTGTCCTAATTGACTTATTGGCTTAATTTGTGATGACATTGGGGCTTATTGAGCCCAAAATCACATTCTGTAGTCACAAATAGGTTTAACAAGCTCAAATTGGCCCTAATTGCCTTCATGATTAGATCCTATACCCTAAACCCTAAAAAGTAATTAATAAGCCCTAAACCCTAAACACTAAATCTTAAACTCTAAACCTAAAAGTAGTAAATTTATCCCCAATCAACATTATTTAGAGTAAGAATTATGTTCACATGGATCAATTTGGCTCAAATCACATCAATGATTGCCCCAATTGACCAATGGATCAATTTGTGATGACATTTGGGCTAATCAATCCCAAAATCATATTTTATAGTAATAAATAAGTTTAATGAGCTCAAATTAGCCTCAATTACATTTATAATTGGACCTTAAGTATCTTGAACATTAAACCCTAAACTATAATTCCTAATCCCTAATCCCTAAGCCACAAGCTTTAAACCCTAAATCATAAACTATAAACCTTAAACTAATTTATTTAGCCTTAATTAACATTTTTAAGAGTAAGAATTAGGTTTACAACACTCAATTTAGCCCAAATCACATAATTCGTTACCCCAATTGACTAATTGGCTTAATTTATGATGACATTGGGCTAATTGAGCCCAAAATCACAATCTATAGTCACAAATAGGTTCAACAAGCTCAAATTGGCCCCAATTGCCTTCATGATTGGACCCTATACCCTATACCCTATACCCTTAAACTTAAGTCATAAGCCATCAGCCCTAAACCTTAAACCCTAAACCCTAAATCATAAACTCTAAACGTAAAAGCAATCAATTTAGCCCCAATCAACATTATTTAGAGTAAGAATTATGTTGACATGGATCAATTTGGCTCAAATCACATCAATTATTGCCCTAATTGACTAATGGATCAATTTGTGATGACATTTGGGATAATCGATCCCAAAATCATATTTTATAGTCATAAATAAGTTTAATGAGCTCAAATTAAATCTAATTACATTTATGATTGGACCTTATGTATCTTGAACACTAAACCCTAAACTATAAATCCTAATCCCTAAGCCCTAAGCTTTAAACCCTAAATCATAAACTATAAACCTTAAACTAATTTATTTAGCCCTAATTAACATTTTTAAGAGTAAAAATTAGGTTTACAACACTCAATTTAGCCCAAATCACATAATTGATTGCCCCAATTGACTAATTGGTTTAATTTGTGATGACATTGGGGCTAATTGAGCCTAAAATCACATTATGTACTCATAAATAGGTTCAATAAGCTCAAATTAGCCCCAATTGCCTTCATGATTGGACCCTATACCCTAAACCCTTAAACTTAAGTCATAAGCCATAAGCCCTAAACCCTAAACCCTAAATCATAAACTCTAAACCTAAAAGAAATCAATTTAGCCCCAATCAACATTCTTTAGAGTAAGAATTATGTTCACATGGATCATTTTTTCTCAAATCGCATCAATGATTGTCCCAATTGACCAATGGATCAATTTGTGATGATAATAAGGCTAATCGATCCCAAAATCATATTTTATAGTCATAAATAAGTTTAACAAGCTCAAATTGGCCGTAATTACATTTATGATTGGACCTTATGTATCTTGAACACTAAACCCTAAACTATAAATCCTAATCCCTAAACCTTAAGCCCTAAGCTTTAAACCCTAAATCATAAACTATAAACCTTAAACTAATTTATTTAGCTCTAATTAACATTTTTAAGAGTAAGAATTAGGCTTACAACACTCAATTTAGACCAAATCACATAATTGATTGCCCTAATTGACTAATTGGCTTAATTTGTGATGGCATGGGGGCTAATTGAGCCCAAAATCACATTTGTAGTCATAAATATGTTCAACAAGATCAAATTGGCCCCAATTGCCTTCATGATTGGACCCTATACCCTAAACCCTAAAACTTAAGTCATAAGCCCTAAGCCCTAAACCCTAAACCCTAAATCATAAACTCTAAACCTAAAAATAATCAATTTAGCCCCAATCAATATTATTTAGAGTAAGAATTATGTTCACATTGATCAATTTGGCTCAAATCGCATCAATGATTACCCCAATTAACCAATGGATCAATTTGTGATGACATTTGGGCTAATCGATCCCAAAATCATATTTTCTAGTCATAAATAAGTTTAACAAGCTCAAATTGGCCCCAATTACATTTCTTATTGGACCTTATGTATCTTGAACACTAAACACTAAACTATAAATCCTAATCCCTAATCCCTAAGCCCTCAGATTTAAACCCTAGATC
Source organism: Torreya grandis (assembly GCA_037957365.1). NCBI lineage: Eukaryota > Viridiplantae > Streptophyta > Pinopsida > Cupressales > Taxaceae > Torreya > Torreya grandis. The sequence goes on from JARHVA010001129.1 coordinate 29,012, forward strand.
ATAAACTATAAACCTTAAACTAATTTATTTAGCCTTAATTAACATTTTTAAGAGTAAGAATTAGGTTTACAACACTCAATTTAGCCCAAATCACATAATTGATTATCCCAATTGACTAATTGGCTTAATGTGTGATTACATTGGGGCTAATTAAGCCCAAAATCACATTCTATAGTCATAAATAGGTTCAACAAGCTCAAATTGGCCCTAATTGCCTTCATGATTGGACCCTATACCCTAAACCCTAAAACTTAAGTCATAAGCTATAAGCCCTAAACACTAAATCGTAAACCCTAAATCATAAACTTTAAACCTAGAATCAATCAATTTAGCCCCAATAAATATACTTTATAGTAAAAATTATGTTCACATGGATCAATTTCGCACAAATCACATCAATGATTGCCCCAATTGACCAATGGATCAATTTATGATGACATTTAGGCTAATCGATCTCAAAATCATATTTTATAGTCATAAATAAGTTTAACAAACTCAAATTATCCCCAATTTCATTTATGATTAGACCTTATGTATATTGAACACTAAACCCTAAACTACAAATCCTAATCCCTAATCCCTAAGCCCTAAGATTTAAACCCTAAATAATAAATCATAAACCTTAAACTAATTTATTTAGCCCTAATTAACATTTTTAAGAGTAAGAATTAGGTTTACAATACTCAATTTATCCCAAATCACTTAATTGATTTCCCTAATTGACTAATTGGCTTAATTTATGATGACATAGGGGCTAACCGAGCCCAAAATCACATTCTATAGTCACAAACAGGTTCAACAAGCTCAAATTGGCCCTAATTGCCTTCATGATTGGACCATATACCCTAAACCCTAAAACTTAAGTCATAAGACATAAGCCCTAAACCCTAAACCCTAAATCATATACTCTAAACCTAAAAGCAAATAATTTAGCCCCAATCAACATTATTTAGAGTAAGAATTGTGTTCACATGGATCAATTTGGCTCAAATCACATCAATGATTGCCCTAATTGACCAATGGATTAATTTGTGATGACATTTGGGCTAGTCGATCCCAAAATCATATTTTATAGTCATAAATAAATTTAACGAGCTCAAATTAGCCCCAATTATATTTATGATTAGACCTTATATATCTTGAACACTAAACCCTAAACTATAAAGCCTAATCCCTAATCCCTAAGCCCTAAGCTTTAAACCCTAAATCATAAACTATAAACCTTAAACTATTTTATTTAGCCCTAATTAACATTTTTAATAGTAAGAATTAGGTTTGCAACACTCAATTTAGCCCAAATCACATAATTGATTGCCCCAATTGATTAATTAGCTTAATTTGTGATGACATTGGGGATAATTAAACACAAAATCACATTCTATAGTCATAAATAGGTTCAACAAGCTCAAATTGGCCCTAATTACCTTAACGATAGGGACCCTATACCCTATACCATAAATCCTAAGCCTTGAAACCTAAACCTTAGACCTTAAATAGTAAACACTAAATCCTTAATAAAATTAATTCAACCCTAATTAACAACCTTTAGAGTAATAATTATGTTCACATGGCTCAATTCACCAAAAATCACATCATTTATTTCCCAAATTGACTAATTATCTCAATCTATGATGACATTGGGCTAATTGAACCCAAAATCACATTCTATGGTCATAAATAGGTTTAATAAGCTCACATTTTCCCTAATTCACTTTATGATTGGACCCTAAATGTTGAACCACAAACCATAAACCATAATCACTAATCCCTAAACCATAAATCTCAAATCATAAACCCTAAACCCTAAACAAATCAATTTATCACCAATTAACATCCTTTAGAGCAATGATTAGGTTTACAAGGCTCAAAATGACCAAAATTACATTACTAATTGCCTTAATTAACTAATTGGCTCAATTTGTGATGACATATTGACATGAATTTGGCCATATTATTTATTTTTATTATATTATTTTTTTTATTGTCAAATTTCATGAATGGGCTTAGTCTATGCTAGTTGTTAACATTGAAGTTTTGTACATAAAAAATGTGTAAACCTAATTGTCACATCTCGATTCCTCGCTAAGAAAACTATTTGACTATCCATGGATATGTATAGTCAATAAATTTGATTTGGGTTATTTTTTACTAAGTTTTGGGATATATGTTGTTATGATATAGTTGGATATTGCTTAGGTTACATGATTACATTGTTATGAGTTAGCTATAGTATATATGTTTATATTATGATCATGTTGATTCATTATTTTAGATATATTTTATGATGTATGTATATGTATACATTGTAAATTGGTCAAGTAACCACACATATTATGTATTTTCATAGTATTTTCATAGGAGACTCTGACTGGAGAATGTGAGTCTTATTCACATCTAGCGATGTCTTTTTGTCTGATTTGCCTTAGTCTTGTTTCATATCCTAGACACCTTTTTTAGCATTCCCAATCATTCATGACCTTCTATACTTAACCCTTACTGACCAAGGTTACTCTTTCCATTACTATTCCATCCCCCTAGGTCTTGGACCCTCTAGATAACAATGCCCAAATAGGACTACAACATTGAAACCCATGGTGTCCAGTTTTTGATGCTATTGTCCAAGTGTAAATTTGATTCCAATGGTCAGTTTCTATCACAAGATGAGTCTTACCCCTTTTATTTGCTTCATTCCTAAATTTATAATGTCAGTTAAATGTGAATAAAACTCTCAAATTCAAAATAATGAGTCTCTTATTAAATGAGTACACAAGGCATTTTATATCTAGCACTTACTACATTAGCACATTAGACACAATAAAAATTAGTCAATAGTATAGCTCAACATTCTGCATAACACATAGACTTGCATGCTTGATCAGGGAGGGGCCTAGGCAAAATTCATTCTTGCATCTATCATTCACATTGATTATGCATGCTCCCTAAGGGAGAACTACATTGGATCTGAGACCCTAGCTTGAGGGTTAATGTAGGTAGCAATCAAAATAATAGGGGTTCTTGATTATGCGAGCATTCTTCCTCTAACCCATTTTTTTCCCTTTTACTTTTGAGGTGTTATTTATTTGTATGTGTGTTTATGGATATAGGTATTAAAGACTAAAATAGATCTATAATGAGCTCCAGTGACTTTTAACCCTCTAAATTTGGTATGCAAGCTCATATTGACCAGGTAAGCAAAACCCAAAAAGCTTAGATCCTCATGACAATAGTGTTGGGAAGGAATATAACACTAGACACTAGGGTATCCTATTTCTAAGACTCCTATCTAATCAAAAAATAGATGTGGAATCATATTCTTGATAGTGTCTCAATCTTGCTCTTCAATTTCTAGCCTCAGAATCCTCTATTTTAGTCTGAATCTAGATAAGTTAATTTCTATTTCCCTTGTATAATTATCAATTAAAATCTATATTTTTCCCTATCAAAGTAGATTTTTCCTATCATTCCAAACCCTTATTATTTAAGATATAAACACTATATTCTCAAAAATAATAAAACATTTAGTGAACTTGAGTTACTTCGAATAAACCTAAAACCCTAGCTACACTTAGGGTTCTTCCTTATTTTGTGCAAAAAATTAATTTCCAAAATTTAGATTTTTGTATTAATGTTTTTACATTTTTCCTATTCAAAATAATTTTTAGAATTTAAAATTATTGCATAATTTAAAAAAATTCTAAAACCCTAGCTCAAAACCCTAGATTTCAAAACTAGGTCATTGCACAACAAGCCTTTCCTCCTCGTAAATTTTAGAAAACTATTTTGGAATTTTTTCAAATTGATTACCTTGTCAAAAATAATTTCAAAATTTCAAAATTAGTAGTTTCTTGTGCAAAAATTTAATTTCTAAAATTCTAATTTTTTTATAAATTTGTATGCATTTATCCTATTTCAAATAATTTTTAGAATTTAAAATTATTGCATAATTTTCAAAAAATTCTAAAACCCTAGATTTCCAAACTATGTCCTCAAACCCCAAGTTTTCCTCCCTTACAAATTTTATAAATTAATTTCAATAGTTTTGAAAATTGTTTAGTGTGCCAAAAATATTTTCAAAATTTCTAAATTAGTAGTTATTTTGTGCAAAAAATTCAATTTCAAAATTTTGATTTTTTTTAAATCAATTTTTGTGCAATTATCTTGTTCAAATTAATTTTAGAATTTAAATTATTACATAATTTTCAAAAAATTCTAAAACCCTAGCCCAAGACCCTAGATTCCTAAACTAGGTCCTCCACCTTCAAACCATTCATTCTTGCAATTTTAAAAAATTAATTTTGAAATTTTTGAAAATTGTTTAGATAGCCAAAAGTATTTTCAAAATTTCCATGTTAGTAGTTATTATTGCATTTATTTTATTAATATACTTCTTCATATTCTTTTTGGTGAAAGAAATAAAATGGGCACTAAGACACTTCTTCCCTCTCATTCCATAGACAAATTTCTTAATTTTTCACATAATTATGATAATGAGTGGACAAATTTTCAAAATTGTACATTAGCTAAAAATGTGAAAATGATTTTTTTTACAATGAAGATAATTAATATTGTTTCAATGAGAAATATTATCTTGCATATGAAAGTGATAGTGAAGAAAAAGTATATGCATCTTTTCCTCTCAAACCTATCTCTTTCATCCCTTATTCTAAAGAAAATACTTTTGATAAATGGAAAATATAATTCTCACCTCATTGTCCTATGCACAATGCACCAAATGAACAAATTAGTCGTGCACTTCCAAATGAAACTCTAATAGGTGATCATTTGCTTCCATGTGAACCTAATCTCTCTCTCTCTCTCTCTCTCTCTCTCTCTCTCTCTCTCTCTCTCTCTCTCTCTCTCTATAGCAGTAGTGATATGTATATATATATATATATGTATATATGTATTTATGTATATATATATGTATATATGTATATATATGTATATATGTATATGTATGTATATATATGTATGTATGTATATATATATGTATGCATATATATACATATATATACATACATATATATATATATATATATATATATATATATATATATACATATATATATATATATATATATATACATATATATACATATATATATATATATATACATATATACATATATATATATATATATATACATATATACATACATACATATATATACATACATACACACACACACACACACACACACACACACACACACACACACACACACACACACACACACACACACACACACACACACACACACACACACACACACACACACACATCACTACTGATATGTTCAAAATACAATAATATAAATTCAATAGAATCAAATTACCAAAGCATAGTTCAAATGATGCATTTCATGCTCTCAACTCTACTTTATCCAAAGAATGTCCAAATGATAACTCTCTTACTCTTACTTCTCATATTGAAAATGAATAAAATGCATACACTCCATCCATGGATAGCATAGATACACATGATATTCTAAATTCCAATGATAACTTATTTCATATTATAAAGGAAACAAATTCTTCTCTTACACCACTCCCTAGCAATGATGGAAGTTATAATGAGTATGACAGTGAACATGCAAATGAATATGAGAATGAAAGTGAATACAAAAATGATACTTCAAATTCTACTATCTCAAATGAACTAAATTTAGATTGTGATAATGCATGGAATAATGATGACTATTATGTATATATTGAAGAAGAAAATGCATCTCATGTTTCTACCTCTTCTCTCACTCCTCTCAAACCTAATGCATGTCAAAAATTTTCTCCTACTTTTATTCATAATTCTATTTCAAATAATGTACATAATAATAAGATCACATCATCTACTAAATTATAATGTGATTCACTAAAACACAAAGATGCCAATGAATCCCCCAAGACACCCCTCATTATAGTAGAAACCAATTCTCACTCTTCACCTAAAGAGAATGGTAGCCCACATCCCTCTAGTAAAGTCCAAGTTACCATTACTCCCAAGGTTCAAGTGAGCACACCCCCTTTTTATGATCTAATTGCAAAATGTAGCATTCCTATGGTTAAAATTAACAATCAAATTTAATGATTAAATGAACCACTTCAAGATACTAATGTACCATCCTAGGAGATCATCTCTTTGATGCATGCAATTGGTGAACTACAACACCAAGTACATCTCTTTACCTTGGAAATTAAAGATTACAAGTCCTGGATGGATTCAAATGATCTACATGGTAATCCTATTCTGAATACGTTCATCAAAGCTTCATTGCCTAAGCATTTCTAGATATCATCATTACCTCACTTTGATGTAACTAGAGATCCATTTGTATACCTTCAGGCCTTTTAAAAATCTTTAGCATCTCATACAAGCCCATTATTTCTACTCAAATTATTCTAGTAGACATTAGTGGGAGAAGCACATAATTGGTTCTTTCATTTACTCCCCATTGGTTCATTACACACATTTGATAACTTAGAGGAGGCATTTCTTAGATATTACATCATAAACACGAGACCTCATGTTACATATGAGAAACTTGCTACACTACATTAGAATTCTTCAGAGCCAGTTAGTGATTATATCTTAAGATTCAAGACTCACATGTTAGTATTGATATACAAACCAATAGATCTAGATAATTGGCATATATTTATTAAGGGGCTTTGCCAACCTCTACTCTAACATCTACTAGATCAGACAAAGTCTTCTCTCAAACACTCATGTTATATAGTTTTATCTCTAGAAAATAAATTGGGATTGATTGAGGTAGATTTAGTTGATCAAATTACTCTAGAATTTGCAATAGCATCTTTAGATATATCTCTTAGCACTCAACATCCAACATGTCCTAGATAAGATAGGAGACCATAACAAGAAAATCAATTGGTCAAGATCAAAGATCTAGTTTCTAGAGCACAACCTACAATATGCACTATAGAGAACAAAAACAAAGCACCACTACAGTTTGATTCAGAGTGGGATAGCCCATCTACCAAATTATCAACACTATTAGATGGGAGATTAATCACTTTACCTTATACTCATCGATGAGATCCACATTTCCTACATATACATCCACATCAATCTTTTTGTAACTATCATTGTATCTATAGACACAAATATAATGACTAATTTGGACTTGGAGATTACATTACTAGATGTGTTGACAATGGTATCATAGCTTTCACATAGGGGGCACAAAGATCTCCTCCATTATGGAACCCTAGACCTTATTCCTTCATGATTGAGTTATCCCAAGACATTCCTTTATAGGAATCATCAGTCACTCATCATGAGAGCAATGTAGGTTTTAGGATAGAATCTCATAGGAGATATCCCATCCCAGCACCTCAGAAGGTTTATAAACTAGTATAGCAAGAACAACCTACATATAGCACCATAGTTTGAGGAATACATAGTTCAGTTCTATATACATATCCAACATAGTCACATGCACTGTAGTAGGTACCTACTCATGAGAGATATTCACTACAACTGAGTTTTTAGGGTCCTATCTCATGTAACAACTCGTTATGGTTAAGATTAGATGAATCCCCATCATATGTTATAGTTCCATCTTGATCTATCACTCAGTCATATGCATCACAATAGAGGCCACAAGGTATTATTTCATGTAATAATCCACTATGATTGTGAATCAATGATCCTCCTTCATAACACATAGTTCAATTGCACATCTAGTAAGGTTGTATTTTAGAGTCTCCATGTACAACTACAGTTAGTCCACAACAAGCAATATTAGATACAGAGCACATTATTACACAACATGAGTAGTATGGGCACTTATTCAGTTGGCCAATAGGGTTCAACTAGTGATACATCATAGAATAATACAACATATAGTCATACCAATTTTTAGTTTGTAAGCTTCACTTAGTAACACAATGATGGAGCCAAAGGTATAACTAACCTTTGTATTCTTGAGCCACACTCGAGGAACTAATATGCACACAGTGCTATCTTACATCCCCCCTACTAACAACTAACATTACTAATTACCTATAACTATCCATAGCCCAAAAACCTACCTATGAAAGTCTAGATCTTACCAAATCAATTGATCCCAACCCTTTACCAATCTTAAATTAACTCAACTTATCTAAACAAGTTACCAATCTCAAAATCCATACCTTACTTATATCCTACTTACAAACCAATTCACTTTACCAAATCAATTTGACCAATCACAAAAACCAACAAAATTATCATTTAAATATGATTACAAATCAAACATCAATATCAAATCAACTATTCAAAATGAAACATTGCAGTACTAGTATACTCTAGAATCCATAACACTAATACAAGTAAATCCAAAATCAAACTAGTATGTATATATATATATATATATATATATATATATATATATATATATATATATAACTAGGTTTTCAAATGCATATACACTATGTCAAATATAATCAATCATGAATGAGCATCATGCCCTCACTCTTAGTCTCACTCTCCCCTCTAGTACTAGTCCAATAATCTAGTCTCAAGCTCGATGTCCTTGCACCTCCTTGATCTCTCGAATGCCTCTTACATTGACTATCTTACTCTAGTAGCCAACCATACTCCTCATAAAAGTCTACGTATCACCACTAAAGATCTATATAATCATCCACAATCTTCATGCTCACCACATCATAACTAGATGGAGGCATCATATGCCTATCCAACTCTAATCTTAGCTCATCTCTCTCTCATACAACCTTAAAATATGTAGCTATAGCTATAAAAACCCTATCAAACAAATGAGCATAAACACCAGTTGTAACCATTGTCCATTCTATCAAACCCTCTTCCACTGCATCATCAAGAACATTTCATGTGAGCTCTCAAAGTTTAAACTCAATGGTATCCCAAAAATCATCATCTCCCCTCCCCACCCTAATAGGTGCCTCATCCTATGTGACTCCCACTCCACCTACATGCATAAAAAGTACAACACTACATTAGATATATAACTTTCAAGTTAAACTAAAGCACAAACATAGGCATAATTCAAATGCAATCATAACTTACCTCCCATCATCTAGATTAGCTCAATATCCTCATACATAGAAACATCCACTCCATCAATAGGATAGAATAGAAACCACCAATTCCTAACCCACCATGTAGTATATCCCTTAGTACATCTCACATCATCTACATCAAGAATATTTATAGCCACATCTCATTCATCCAAAGGTAATAGTTCCAACTCAACCTCAGTGGGTCTCGCATGAGCTCCTACTCTCATTGGTGCCCATGCACTCCTCAACCATACCCATGTTATAGGAGGAATGTCCTATAAAACTCTAAAATACTTAGTCACATGCTCATACTGAAATCACTCATACACTCCAACCCAGTGGTCATGTATCCAACAACTAACCCTCATATATCTAAACTGCACTCCATCCTCCTCCCACCCAGGCTATCCTCTATAAGGCCTCCATATGATCTCATGGGCCTCCAATATATCCAAAACTCATCTATATTGATATATCCTATGAGAATTGATAACCAATGAACTCATACACCGCTCCCCATATGGCTATGAAGGTGCCCAACTCTCCCTCAACAATCTAATTGATTGCATATATTTTATGTGATCATAAGCCCAATAATATAATAGAGTACCCACACCCACACTACCACTGAATGCCTCCTGGATATATCTATGTAAATCTCTATATAAATGAGAAAGCATGGTCCTACCCCATGAGAACATAGTACCATGCATCTCAACACTATGAAACACCCTATGTATCTTATAGGCAATAAAAACTTTGTTACCATCCACTATAAAAAATGAAGACAACATGGCTAATAACTTCCATAGGCATGGAACACTTGACTACATAATAACCAACAATAATACATCACTATCACTACCTCTTCGATGTACACCTGAAGGCACACCAACAAAATAGAAAGATATACGATCAATAACATCAACACCCATATCATCCTACAATTTCACCCATCACCCACTAACCGATAAATGTAGAATTTGATACACATCCTCTAGGGTCATAATGATCTCCCTTGTAAGAAGCCATAATGTACAAGTGTCTACATTCTACCTCTCACATAAGGTGGTGATAAAATACCTATCCCACTACATAGTACCTAGGTCACATACATGACCCAATCCTACTCTATCTATCATGGCTCTATCATCAACCAACAAGGGCAACATCCTTAACATCTCCATCACCTGACCTCTATAGAATTATCTCATCCACACCTCACCCTAAAGACATTATAAAACAACACACACACACACACACACACACACACACACACACACACACACACACACACACACACACACACACACACACACACACACACACACATCATGCAAAGAAAGAAAACTAAACCACACAACATGAAAACAATGCAGAAACTAAAAAAAACTATCCTTGGTGGACACTAGCACTGTAGAAGGACACTAACACTGGACAATAGTGCCAAAACTTGGACAACAACATTGCTTCCTAGACAAGAGTGATGTCTCTAAAATAGGAGCCCTAAAACTAGCTAAACACTTCCTAGACCACTTAAAATAGATTAAAAATGCTAAATACAAGATTTTAAATAGGCCAAAACTAGGTACTTTCATTACTCACCAAGGTAATCTCTCTGTCAGACTGAATTTGGGCTACCAGCTACTCAAAACAAGTGGTAGAAGGTGCTCATCTCCTAGGCACTTTCTCACTCTAGAGCTCCAATATCTCAAACTAGTCGATGCACAAATGAATCCAAATTCAATCAAAATTGTTATATCAACCAATTTTCTATTCAAAATCAAGACACCATTTTACCCATAACTAGAACCCCATAGTTCTATTTTACAGACTATGTTGTTTAACAAGATCATGAAAATGATACCTTTGACATAATTCATGCCTTGATCTATCAATACATCATCTATAACATACACACATCCCTATACCTATTTTATACCTTGACATATAAATTGGTACTTACCAATTAAAAACTCGCTCAAACAACTTATCCAAATCAATCAACTTTTCAATCCATTTAGTCTACTACCACCTCATTTGCCTATCATAGCATGAATGTTATAATCTATACTATACCCACACATAATATTTGGTCTTAACCAATCAAGAACCCATTTTAATCCTAGTAATATAACTTCTTAATCAATTCAAACTATACCAACCTTGTTCCTATTCATATGCCACTAGTCATCACTTTTAGCTCAACCTCCTCTATCATAGATCTCGTCCCTCTCCCCAAAAGGGGGCATCATTCCTACTATCTCTAAAAATTGCCTATTATCCCTATCAATTCTTATAGTTAAATACACCTTGGTTCTCACACCTCCAATAGTTAGATTCTCAAATTCAATTTAGATCAATTAAAACATATAGTGATTCAGGCTATATGGGTCACTCAACATGGTTTTTACACCTCCAAAATCTATATTATTAACATTAATTAGTACATATTGGTCAATATTATATAGTGGTTCAGACTATATGGGTCACTTAGAATCACTCAACTCAAGTTGGTCAAGATTATACAGTGATTTAGTTTATGTGGGTCACTCAACATCACTCAGGCATCTAGAGGGATATACCATCAGTTTATAGATACAAAGATTATTTAAGATACATTGGTTAAGATTATATGGACTCATAGTGACTTTGATACAGACTCAAAACTAGATAAGAAAATTGGGGGCTTTTACATTACTACACTTCTCATACATATAACTTCATATAGCATGACATAGTTATAATACTAGATAATAGATTATAGGCATAGTGTAGAGCACATTATTTTGATATTCAATTTTGCACATGGGACATAGAATGATAGATCATGGCACATGTTTTTATATATATTTAAAAATTATCTAGATGCATCACTCACATAAAAAATTTGGGGGTATGACATAGATTATCATGTTCTTTAACATCCAAGATTATACATATTGGAATGGTAAGATAGGCCATTTTATTTTTACACATTTACTAGAGTTTTTAAACTACACCCAGGCATACCCAGGTTGTCACCAGGTTAGATCATATAATCATCTATATTGGTTAGTCCATAGCATTACTTAGACTTAGGAGTTTGTGTAGGATAGAGGGTAGACATTGATTTTGGACCTCTGAACACTTCTCATTTCCAGTTCATATTATTCAGAGTGGGGGCATGATAGATCTTTCTCTTCATAGTGTATAGATTCTATGCACACATTCCAAATTACATGAGTTTATGAGGGATAAAGGGTAGATATTGGTTTTAGGCCTCCAAGAATTTCTCATTTCTCATTTAGATTTAGTACAGGGGGTATCCATTATATGGATTCCTTTTTTCTCTAGGCATTATTCAGATTCAATACAAGGGGCATCTATTACAAGGATTCCTTCTTTCTCCAGGCACTATTCAAATTCAATATAGTGGGCATCTATTACAGGGATTCCTTATTTATCCAAACACTATTTAGATTCAATATAGGGGGAATCTATTACAAGGATTCATTCTTTCTCTAAGCACTATTTAGTTCTCCATCCACTTCCCTCATCAAGAAGTTGGATCCTTTTTAAGTACACTTATCTCCATACAGGTAAGTTTAGGCACCCATTTTCTTTATTTTTTTACTCTAGTACTTCATTTCATTACATAACTAGATTAAAAGGGGGGAAAATGTATACACCCTAAATTGGTCAAGAAACCACACATATCATGTCTTTTCATAGTCCTTTCATAGGAGACTCTGATTGGAGAATATGAGTCTTATTCACATCTAGCCATGTTTTTTAATCTAATTTGCCTTGGTCTTGTTTCGTATCCTAAACACCTTTTTGAACATTCATAGTAATTAGTAACCTTCTAGACTTAACCCCTACTAACCCAGGTTACTCTTTCCATGCTTATTCCATCCCCCCAAGTCCAAAAAGCTATGGATAATAGTGCCCAAATAAGACTATAATGTTGAAACCCAGGGTGTCTAATTTTTAGTGATGTTGTCCAAGTGCAAATTTGATCTCAATAGTTAGTTTCTCCTACAAGATGAGTCTTGCCCCTTTTATTTGATTTGTTTTTAATTTTATAATGTTTTCAAAATGCAAATAAAACTCCTAAATTTTAAATAATGAGTCTCTTATATAAAGGAGTACATAAGGCATTTTATATCTAGCACTTACTACTTTGGCACATTAAACATAATAAAAATTAGTCAATAGTATAACTCAACATTCTACATCACACATAGAATTGTATGCTTGATCAGGGAGGGGCCTAGGTGAAATTCATTATTCCATCTATTATGTGTGTTGGTTATGCAAGTTCCCTAAGGGAAAACTACATCAGATCTAAGACCCTAACTTGAGGGTTAATATAGGTAGCAATCAGAACAACAAAGGTTCTTGATTATACAATCATTCTTCTACTTAATTTTTCCCCTTTTGATCTTTATGTATTCATTGTTTATATGTGTGTAGATAGATACAAGTATTGAAGACTAAAATTGATCTACAACAAGCTTCGATGACTTCTAGCCCTTTAAATTTGGTACGCAAGATCATATTGAATAAGTGAATAAAACCTAGAAAGCTTAGATCCTCAAGACAACAATGCCAAGAAGGACTGTAAAATCAGACACTAGGGTGTCCTATTTCTAATGCTCCTATCCAATCAAAAAATAGATTCTAGATTTAGATTCTTGATAGTGTCTCAATCCTACTCTTCAATTTCCAACCTTATAATCTTTTTTTTCAATCCAGATCTAGAAAAGTTAATTTCTATTTCCCTTGTATAATTATTAGTTAAAATTTATATTTTTACCTATCAAAGTAAATTTTTCCTATCATTTCAAACCCTTATTATTTAAGATTTAAACACTAGATTCCCAAAAATAATAAAATAGTATATCATGATGTTATGATCTAACTACCTGCTTATTATGAGGTTGATGCAGGATAATTCACCCCTCAAAGCATGATGGAAGGAGAGCATCATTAGAGAGCATGAAGTAGATTGAGATGTTAGAGGATGATAGAGAAACCAACTAAAACCTTACACACACCACATTAGCTAGCCCATGTTAGATGCATAATAAAGTAGAACTAACATAATGTGTTTTAATGTCATTTGTATTAGATAGTCATTTATACATAGTTTACTAGCATAGTTAATGGTTTTATGGAACTCATTTTGCATTATTTGCATGTGTAATCATTAAATGATGTTAGAGATGTGATTTTTATAATTAAATTTAAATTTAAATTTATTGATTATTTAATCATTAAACCCTTATGGCATTTGGAGATGCTAATTTAACTAGAGAATATACTAATTATTATAATTAGTGTTAAAATAAATAAAATTTAGGAATTTTAAATAAAGTGGGAAAAATGGGAAAAAAAAATCAAAAAAGGATATATAAAATAAATATAAATAAAATGGTATAAATTTAAGAAAAATAAAAAGAAAGAAATTCATAAAATAATAAAGAAAAAAAAGAATGAAAGGAAAAATCTTAAAAAGCCATGCCTTTTTTAGGAAAAAGAGAAACAGAAAGAATATATTACGATAAGAAAAGGGAGGTGCATCGTAATTCAAGGAGAGAAGCATAAAGAAAGGGGAAAAATAAGAAATGAAGGCAAAGAATTAGGTAGAAGAAAAGCAAACAAGTCTAGGTAGTCACTTTAGCTCATGTAAAAACCTTAATGTCTGTGTGTTCATTTTAGTTAACCATTTGTAAATGAATTAATTTTGAAAAGAATATATGAACTAGGCATCCCAAAGTAAAATGAGTATATACTAAATTTATTCAAACTATACATAAATGTCGATATACACTCAACCTACCATATACAACTGATCTGCATATATATATATATATATATATATATATATATATATATATATATATATATATATATATATATATATATATATATATATATATATATATATATAAAGAAGCATCAATAGATCAACTTGTTTGAGTTGTATAAACACCAAAACATGAGACATATATAGAAGAAATGAATCATACTACCTAAGTTTATTCTACAGTGAACTATATTTTGTAGTTATGTAGTGTATAAATAGGGTGATTCATATTGGATTGTAGTATAGTTATTACTAGTGATTAGGAAATATACTTGTGATTATATTTGTTCCAAATAAGTGCTATTATTGATTAATACCTTATTATAAGGTGTAAGATGAATAACTATCAATGCTTACAGGGATAAATAATTTATTATAACCTAGTAATTAAAGTAAACTATAATATTCTATTACCAACTATAATAAATAATATACAACACTTTTATACAGTGAGTCAAGAGAATGGTTTGTATTTTTATCTGGACTATCGTCTAATTCTATAGGTCGCTATGTAGAACTAAGTTTAAAACCCATATATAGGTAAATTTAATGACTCATGAAAGTAATTAGCCTAATTTCCTGAAGCAAATTGATAATATTTATTGTAATAACCTTTCCCTATTATAAGGCATTATAAAAGACTTTGATTTGGGTGACTCTTAATCTAGTCAATAGGGTGACAAGATATATTAAAATGAAATATCTATGTAGACTTGAATTAGTGGATCTAGTGGTGTGATTTGAGCAGTAGTATTATATAACTCTTATATTTTATCCTTTGTTTTTTGATGTATCATTGTATAACTAGATTTAATATGCTTCTATTTCCATTTGATAATATATGTTTAAAACAATTCTGTATGTGACCACATTTAGCTAATATCACCCCTATATAGATGATGTGTTTCTTACGTTTTTAAATAAGAATGGTGGTAACTCACTATATATATAATCGCTCTATATATTCTATATTTCGTATATGATCATATAGCTGATAATATGATGGTATGGTAATATATGTTTATATGTATATTTTAAATATATCACCATATATGACAATATAAGTGGGTATGTGATAATATCACTATATAACCCATATTATCATAGTTTCTACATTAGCTTGTGTTTAAAATAAAGTTGATGTATATTATATATGTAGGTGTACACCAAGAAAAAGTATAAATTTATACTGTGATGATTATGTAACATGTTTTAAAACATAGCCATGCATTCATCCATTTCCTTTTACATTGATATTTAAATAGAGTTTATAATTATAATAATTGGTGATCACAAAATATTAATCTGATTTTAATATATATGTTTATCACCAATTTTTTTCAATTCCACTTATAGATAAAATAAGACTAAGAGTAGTAGATCACTCTAAATGGGCATAGAGCTTGTATCTTAAGACTAATAACAGGTGGACCGATAATATAAGTTCACCTAATATCTTATGTCTTATCATGTAAATAATCATAATGGTTATGCTTCTTGTACTGGCATATATGTAGCTATAAACATATTGATATCATAATAGGGTCTAGGTAAAACATGTGAGACATATTTAGCTAAAGTGTAGTCTTCTGTTATATCATGTTAAGATTTATGATTTGGGATAACTTTACATATATAGCATGGGAAATAAAACATGTTGTGTGGATATAACACTTTAATAAGAAATGTATTTATGAATTAATAATGGTATGCTTAATGAGAATATAGGTATACATGTACATAGGGGTGTCTACTTATGATTATAGTTCCATAGGTGGTTATAAACTATATTATAGATTTATGTGTTTTAGAATCTTATAGATGCACGCATACAACCTCTTGAGAGAGTAACATATGCTATAATGTTATATTATATGTTCTTTGCTATTACTAGTTACTTGAATAAAAGCTTTATTTCCATGGATTTATGACTACTTTATTGTGACTGATTGTGGTAATTAATAGTTGTGTTTTAAAACACTAGACTATGATATATGGGTTATCATAAGGTGTAGTATGTATATTTGGAAAATACTTATAGTAATTAGAAACTATAGTTAAATGTGTATTTACATTAAAGATATAAAATGTAGTCATTATTTCTATTAACAATGTGAGATTCATTCATATGTTTGATAGAATAAATGTATGATTTTTAAATATTCCTATGATTAGCATATTATGTGAAATGATTGCTAGTAGGTTGTAATCTATATGAATCTATTGGTTATATTATGCTAACCAAATCTCACATTGTCGATACTGAGTAAGTAGTGATATGGAATTCACTAGATTACTAGCATCATAATGTCAGATGAAGGTAATCTGATCAAGTGGTGTGTATGAATTTTGACTAATCTATAGATCATTTATTATTTGAAAAATTTGGCCAAATTAATGTTTAGTGAGACATTATCATTTCATTAGTATGATTTACATGCTTGTGTGATATCTTGAAATAGAATGGGTTTCTATGATACATTACATGTTTAGTTTTAAAAATCATACAATACATGGGTACTAGCTTGTCTCTATGGATTCCTACGTCATCACTATATACTCATCTATGAAGGAAGGGTCATTACCTAATGGGATAAGTGCAGGGGATTATTGGCCCATGGGTGGTGTGGAAAAGGGTTAGGGTGATGCTCTCCCTCCCCACAACAATACTATTTTTAAGATGACACTCGAGTCTGGGGAGCTATTCTCTAGAGAGTCATGTATCTTATATATGTACATTGTAACTTATTATATGTATTATTGAAACATTATCATGATGAGCTATAATTATTTATTTATTGCACATTGATAGTAGTGGCTATAGGCATGTATCATTCATGGCTACTTAGTTGGAAGTACTTTCTATATTTGTATTATGATGTGTTTCTTATGATGATAGTGATCAATGATGTATGATGTAGTATACTTCATTTACAGTTATCACACTATGAGTATTTCATATTATCACTAGTTAGATTTTCATGGTGTAATCTATTTATAGTATATGTGTTTAAATTTAAAAAAATCATGTATTTTTGGGTAGATCCCAGTGGAGATGTTACATGTGGTATCAAAGCTACAGATCAAACTCTATAACCTAATGAGTCCACTAACATTTTCATATCTTTATATTAACAAAAAAAGAGGATGGTGAAAAATAGAGTTTTGAATAGGTTATATCGAATATCAATGATAGTAACCTTCCATTTGATCCTAGTCCATTTACCACTGAGCAATCAACAAATATGGATCATATTATCACAACCATGAATAAGACTATGGATTAGATTATAGCTCTGGAACAATTAGTTCATGGCCATAAAGAGGAAGAAAAATAGACCATACCTAAAGATCATCCCACTGATTAGGAAAACCCTTATAATGCGAGAGCTCAAGTAGATATAGAGTTGGTTAGAGATATGAAGAAGGTGAACCCACCTAAGTTTGATGGGATTGTTCTGGGTGATGGAGCTAAGGCCTAGGTGACTAAGATGGAGAATTATTTTGAAATTCAAAACTACTCTAAGGTCATCAAGGTAGTTTTGGGAGCATACTAGTTCATGGTGGATCTTACAACTTCATTTTGATCAGAATCTCATAGATTTCCAAAATCTTAAGCAGACCAACTTATAAGTGAATGAGTACTAGGAGTAGTTCACCAAAATTCTAAATTATGTACCTTAGTATCAGGGAGATGAGATGTTTAGGATCAAAATTTTTATCATGGGGTTAAAACCCCAAATCAATGGAGAGGTGGATGTTCATGGAACTTCTACCATAGACTAGGTCTTCAAGAAGATAGTCAAACAAGAACAAAATTTGAAGTATCTTTCACAGGATAGGGATGAGCTCAATATTTTTTTTGGAAATTCTAATTTAACCTTCAAGAAGAAGAATTGGAAATTGAGGGGTGGAGACTCCAAGAAGCAAATCAAAATGTAGAATGCCAAATTCAACAATGTTAGGCAACAAGAAATAGGGAAATTTTTCTAAAGGTGGTTTTAAGGGAAACTAATAGAATGATAGGAAAAGACCACCTAGAGGTTGTTTCATTTATGAAGATGACCATTAGTCTAGTGATTTCCCTCAGAGTGAGTCAAAAGGAAAAGGTCCTAATTCTCAATAAGTCAATTTTCAACAATGGATTCATGTAGCAGTGGATAATTGACAAGCTAAATTTTAGGCATTACCCATAGAGATATTGGGTACTTTTTTTTATCATCCAATTTCCATTTTTATAGATACAAGGGACACTAAATGTTTTATAGCTCTTAGAATTCTTAGTAAGTTAACTAGAAGAGCTAGATTAATGGAAAATTCATGGTCAATATAGTATGGAATGACTCAAAATTCATGGTTGACAAGTGTTTAGTTGAACAAGAGATTAGGTTTCCCAGATTCATAATAATATTGGATATGTATATAGCACCACTAAGATCATATGATGAAATCTTAGGATTCAACTAGCTTATGAAACATAAGGCCAAAATTGACTGCTAATTGAATAATGTTGAGTGTTTGGATGATTTTGGAAATCAAACACAAATCTAGGATGAGAAAATAGAGTTAAAGCTTAAGAAGATCTCTATAATGCAACTCAAGAGGGCTCAAGGAAAAGGGTGCCAAGCATTTATTATCAAGATAAATTAAATGGAGGAATCTAAGTAACCATCTCTCGAAGATTACCAATTTTTTTTGTAGATTTTCATGATGTGTTCTTTATAAATTGCCTCCTATATGTGAGTTTTTTAAAAAATCAACATCATACCCTATTCAGAACCACAGTCTAAAGCACCATACAAGATGATAACCATCAAATTGGTTGAATTAAAGGCTCAAATCTAAATTTTTTTGGCAAAGGGGTTGACCAAGCCTAATGTATCACCATGGGTTGCACTAGTTGTCTTTGTCAAGAAGAAGGATGGTACTCTTTGAATTTACATTGATTACATGATGTTGATTAAGGAAACTATAAAAAATAAGTATCTACTACCTTGTATAGATGATCTTTTCAATCAAATACATGGAGAAAAAATCTTTTCTAATATTGATCTTAAAGAAGGATACCATTAGTTGAGGATATGGGATGAGGATATTATGAAGATAATGTTCATAACTCATTATGAGCACTATGAGTTCATAGTGTTACCATTTGGGTTGACTAATGCTCTGGTAACATTCATGAATCTCATGAATAGTGTGTTTAGAGATTATCTAGATCACTTTGTTATGGTTTTTATGGATGACATTATTAAATACTCAAATAATGAACAGGAACAACTTCAACATCTAAAACTAGTTCTGTAATGGTTACAGAAGCACAATATATATAGAAAGTTGTCTAAGTGGACATTTGTATAGAAAAGAGTCCAATATTTGGGACATATTATCTATGTAGATGGTTTCTTAATATATTTAAGAAAGGTAAGAGCCATTATGGAATAAATGATGCCAAAGAATGTGCATGAGATAAGAAGTTTCATGGGGGTTTTAAGCTATTACAGGAAGTTCATTCCAAAATTTTCCAATATAGCTAATCCAATTACTTATTTACAATGAAAACACCACAGTTTTGTTTGATCAGAGAAATATGAAGTAGTTTTTCAATAATCAAAAAGAAGGCTTACTTCAACTCTAATGTTAAAATTTATTGACCCCAATGGTTAATTTTTAGTGATTATAGATTCATTAGGGGATGGTCTAAGAAGAGTCCTTATGCAAGATGGTGTAGTGGAGGATTATGAGTCATGAAAGCTAAAGCCTTTTGAGGTGAACTATGCACCTCATGTTTTAGAACTTGTAGCAATTATGAATGCTTTGAAAGTGTGGTAACATTACTTGTTAGGAAAAATGTTTGATCTTAGGATAAATAAATTGAGACTCAAGTACATCTTCACCCAATGAAATTTGACTACTCATCAGAGATGTTGGCTTGAGTTCTTGTCTGATTATGATTTTGACATCAATTATATCAAAGGCAAGGAAAATAGAGTAGATAATACCCTAAGTCATAAAAGGTACATAACAATTGAATTCTCACTAGGATATGAATTCTATGATTAGGTCAAAAAAGCATTATTTGAGAATGCTCAAAATCCTTGGTATAAAGGATTTAGATTAGAGAGTGATGGTATTTTACGTTACAATGGAAGAATGCATGTTCTATATCAAGTGAATTTGTAGAGCATAATGCTAAAAGACTACATAATTCCCCATATTCAAGAAATCTAGGAGTAACCAAGATCATGGCAGAGCTTAGGCCATCATATTTTTGGAAGGGAATCAATAAATATGATGTAGACTATGTGTCATGTTGTTTGGAATGTCAATGAGTGAAATAAAAATATGTGCATCCATCTAGGTTGTTATATCTACATGATATACCAAAATGTAGGTGGTAGGTGATCAATATGGACTTTGTCCAAGGTTTACTGATGTCACAAAATAGGCACGATATGATCTTGGTAATGGTTGATAAACTAACCAAGGTGGCTCATTTTATATCGGGTAATTTGATAGATGATGCACCTACCCTTACAAAGAGGTTTGTAAAGGAAGTGCATGGGTTACATGGATTTTTATAAAAGATCATTTTGGATCATGATCCAAAGATGAATTCTATATTTTGGGTAACTCTAAATTCAGCTTTAGGAATGCAACTAAATTTTAGCACTACATATCATCTACAGATTGATGGACAGACTGAGAGATTTAATCAAGTGTTAGAGGACCTTCTTCATATGTATTTCATGGATTATAAATATAAGTTGGAATATTATCTTCCATTGGTTGAGTTTGCATAAAAAAACTCATACCAATCAACCTTAAAGATGGCACCATTTGGAATAATGTATGAAAGAAATTGTAGGACACCAATTAGTTGGGATAGGTTAGAGGATAGGGTAGTCTTTGGACCTAGGATGCTTTCAAAAATGGAAGAGAAAGTCATATTAATTAGGTAGAGATTGGATGAGGTTAATGATAGGTAGATGAGTTATGTCGATCTGAAGAGGATAGATAGGTAGTTTTTAGTGGGTGATAAAGTGTTCTTGTGGGTTAAGCCACATAAGATCTCAATTAAATTTGGAAAGTTAGTGAAACTATCATTGAGATATGTCAAACCCTTTGAGGTGTTAGAAGTGGTCAATATTATAGTGTATAGGCTTACATTTCTACCATCCCTAGCTTTATTACATAATGTCTTCTGTGTTTCTTATCTTAAGAAGTATATAGCTGATCATATGCATATGTTGGATTATAATGCTTTGTAGGTTCTAGATCTTAGGGTGGTCATGGTAGAACCAATCAAGGTAATTGACACTCACAAACTTCATTTGTGTAATAGAGAGATGTTATAGTGTAAGGTCTAGTGGAACAATTACTCTGGGGATAATCCAACTTGGGAGGACTATGATGAGTTCTACATGTGATTTCCACATTTATTTACTTGATTAGATACTATTATACTATGCTATTTTTATGCTAAATAATTTAATTTAGAACTTATGTTTGAATAAGAGTCATCTAGGATGATGACTAGCTTTAGGGGGGAAGGATGTCACATCCTGATTCCTCATTAAGTAAACTATTTGACTATCTATGGATATTTATAGTTGAAAAATTAGATGTGTGTTATTTTATACTAATATTTGAGATATATGTTGTTATGGGATAGTTGGATATTTCTTAGGTTATATGATTACATTGCTATGAGTTAGTTGTAGTATATATGTTTACATTATGATCATGTTGATTTGTTATTTCAGCTATGTTTTATGATGTATGTATATGATGATGTTATGATATAACTACCTACTTATTGTGAGGTTGATGTAAGATAACTAATTCCTTAGAGCGTGACAGAGGGAGAACATCATTGGAGAGGGTGATGTAGATTGAGATGTTGAAGAATGATAATAAAATTAGTTAGAACCCTGCACATACCACATTAGTTAACATATATTAGATGCATAATAAAGTGGTTAGCATAATGTGTTTTGATGCCATTTGCATTAGATAATAATTTATATGGTATTTGATAGCATAGTTAATGGTTTTATGGAACTCATTTTAGATGATTTGTGTGTGTGATCATTAAATGATGTTAGAGATGTGATTTTCATAATTAGATTTAAATTCAAATTTATTAATTGATTTATCGTTAAACCCTTATGGCATTTTGAGATGCTAATTTAATTAGTGAATATATTGTTTATTATAATTAGTGTTAAAATAAATAAAATTTAGGAATTTTTTAATAAAATGGAAAAAATAAGAAAAAAGAAAAGAAAATAAAAAAATAAAAAGAAATAGAATGGTCTAAATTTAAGAAAAATAAAAAGAATGAAATTCATAAAATAATAACAAAAATAGAGAAACACAAGAATGAAATGAAAAACCTTAAAAATCCACACCCTTTTTAGGAAAAAGAGAATAAGAAATAATATATTGAGATAGGGAAAGGGAGGCGCATCATACTAGAAAGAAAGAAGCAGAAGGGAAAGGGGCGCATCAAAAAATTAGGCAGAAGAAAAGCAAGTCCAGGTAGGTGCCTTTGATCTTGCAAAAACCTTAATTTCTATGTGTTCATTTTAGTTAACCATTTGTCATTGAATTAATTTGGAAAATAATATATGAAATAGGTCTCCTAAAGTAAAATATGTATATACTAAATTTCTTCAAACCTTACACGTCAATCTACACTCAACCTACTATATACACCTGATATATATATATATATATATATATATATATATATATATATAAAGAAGCATCAATAGATCAATAGATCAACTTGTTTGAGCTGTACAAACACCAAAACATAAGACATATATATAAGAAATGAATCTTACTACCTAAAACGATTCTACAACAAACTATATTTTGTAGTTATGTAATGTATATGGGTATGTGTATGAAGTTGGATGACAATTTTGTGGACATACCCAACTACATGTATGCATTATAACACAACTTGTACATATTATTATTATAACACGTACGAGTTATGGCTCTGAATACCTGAGCCATAATGTGTATGTGTTATAACAATAACATGAACATGTTATTTTATATATATATATATATATATATATATATATATATATATATATACACACATTATATAAATGCATACACATTCCTATAGATAAACATAACATGTACATGTTATATAAACTACAAAATAAAAACCCCATGATTTCTCTCATTTTATTCTACTTCCCATTCACATTTTTTTGCTTTGCGATCACATTTTGCCTTGAAGATCTTCCTTTTAACCTTAAAATCATGTTTTTCCATCTAGATCACGTGGAAATCATTGATTTTGATCTTGAATTCATGAGATCGATGATGCTTCCATGAAGAAGAGGTATGTTTTGTAGATTAAATCATTTTTTTTGATTTTTTTGTGAATTGAAATTGCATAGTTTGATTTGTAATTTTTCTCCAATAGGTTGACATTCTCCACCTAACCCTTTACCTAATCCTCTGCTTAACCCTATGCCCAACCCTCTTCCTAACCCTCTTATAGTTTTACTAGATCCCCCATGTAGTCATGAGGATATAACTACTCATATAGTGAAGAACAAAATTGAAATAGAGCAGATAATTAGGAGAATGAAGGATCCCACTTCCATGAACACCCACTGCACTTATTTGGCCAATACCCTAGAATTAGTATTAGGTCAAGTTGACTCGATAACAAATCAAATTGACAAATGAAGGTCATATAAGAATAGTTGTAGGGCTTACTATGTTGACAAATTGTCAGTATCTGAGGTGAAGAAAAAATATATAACAAAAGATCAAATTTGTGCCTTATTTATCGACTCAACCACTAATGCCCCATTTCCCATAATGACCAAACATTTCCCAATCCACCAATGCCAACACAATTTGATTAAAGCCAATTTTTGGGAGCAATGGTGGATGGTGTTTGACTATTCCCCTTGTAATAACCATGAGGTCCCTTTGTAATTTTTGAGGAAACTCTTTTATGAGTTTGTCCTCAATGAAATTCCAAATTACTTTGACTATGGTGAGTTTTAAGGCTGAGAGAAAGGCTCTACATAAGATTGACCATGTGTACATCATGCACTTAATCAACCTACAAGGATCCTTATCTAAAAGCCACTTCATCTAAAAATTCCATCTACACGATGAAGGAAGTTGTGGAAATAGACACTTTTCATGCACTTAGTGTGCTTATTGATACACTCATTCATCATACAAGTAGAATTTTAGAGACAAATGCTTGAGATACTCTAGCTAGTGGTTGTACCCAACCCCACCCATGCAGTTGTTGTGGTATTATATGCACTAGACCTTCAGATGATGATAGTGGTGCTTTAAGGGGCTTGGAGGATATGATATTGACTGATGAGTTATTAGCACACACATTTGGTTTGGATACATTGGGAGTCTCTACACACATGTAGGTATGTTTTATATAAATTTAATGTTAAATTTTTAATTTATATTTACAAATTAAAAAGGTAAAAATTAATTTGCACATTTAAAATGAATAATATATATGCATTTTTTTGTGTTCCAGGAGGAGATGTTGCCTTTGACATCACAACTAGGTAGTGGGCCAACCCCTACTACATCTATCCATGTCAGTATGATACCATATACATTTATAGAGGTAACATTTCAAGTGAATCTTATGTACTCTAGATGTACATTCATACACCTTAATTACATCATTGGTAGATTTTTGTGTAAGAAAATATAAAATACCTAATATAATTTTGTTGGACTTTTTATTATTTTATGTATTGACATGGATTGGCATAGTGTTATACACTCATCCTCCATCTCAATTTTTTTTCTTTTATTTCAACTTTCAAACCATGTTTTCAATAACCAAAATAATAAGTTGAACATTTGCTTGATATCCCATTATATGTAGTTCCCATAGTGGGTCAATCCCAATCAGTAGGATTGGATGTATGTATGTGTGTGTATATATATATATATATATATATATATATATATATATATATATATATATATATAGAATTTATTTGATAAAATTTGTTTGGTACAATATATTTCTATCAATTTCCCAATTGAGCATAGCATGTCTTCATCAATATGCACACCACTCTTTTTTTTAAATAATGGACTCATAACTATCCACTTGATTCCTTTTTATCCTAATCACATATAGCAACTCAATATCTATGATCAATATCTAAAATGGTCATAGATATCAATTTAATTCCCATCAATTCTAATAGAGTGTAATAATTTCATCTCTATCTATAGTGCTATAAATTTATATGGCATAACCTCTTGATCCCATTGTACCTAGTCAATTCCATTAGTTTATTTGGAGAGTGTCCATTAGATCCCATTGGTTTGTTGGGAGAGTGTCGAATATAAACTATAGCCTATATGTATATTGCATAAGCCTTGAGACCATATATGAATAGGGGGCCTCAACCCCATATAGATAGATGGGGTTGAGTAATTTGTTACCACTACCTACTTAGGGGGGGAAAATACCTACTATATCTATTTGGGTGAGAGGGCCTATCTATATACATGCACTTTCATCACTTAAGTGACATGTTGACTCTTTAAGACTATAACACCTTTCATTAGGAAAGTCCCCCTAAAATGAATATTGAGTGTCAACAAGACTATAACACCCTTTGTTAACCTCAACCTACTTAACTTGTATACATATATACCTTCACTTTAAAAAATTGAGGGAAATCTAAGGATAGATAGTCAACGTAATGTCACCTATAGGGAAACCAAAATCATGCACTTGTAAAGAAGACTATCCACTCACTCTTATCTCTATAATATTCAGTTCTATTTTCTAAATGTTTCTTTCAATTTTGAGGAGATATATTTTATAAGGTTATAAACACTCTTAAAAGTCTCAAGTATAGATGTCCCCCATAAAATCAACCTATCACTCTAGGTGTCTTAACCTGATTAAAACTCAGTTTATAAACTTCTCAACAAACACCTATAAAGGATAAGTGTCTTATCACAATGACTATTTCTAAGGGATTTTTGACCACACCAAAACTCAATTGGACTAAAAATAAATGAATGCATATAAGGAAAGTATTCAAGGTGTTAACATGATCAAAATTTCAAAGAAAATCAATTTAGACACCATAGCTCATAGGATTATCCTCAACTATACCAAGTAATTGCCTTAAGATAATTAGGCCTAATGACCAAGTCATTAGGTCAAAATCTAAAATACACCTCATCAAAGCTATACAAGAATACAAAATAGTGTATATAGGTACATATCAAGGATGTTTCAACACCTAACTTTCATTCAATGACTCAATTTCACAAAATTCACTCAAAAAATCCTCCCTCATTGTCTTGTCATTCTCCCTCATGAAACTGACATTTCTTACCTTCAGTGTGGTGTTACAAGTCACATGTTTCACATATCCACTTGTCACATTCATGCTTCCCATGACCTCATTATATTTTTTCATATCTTATGCAATAATAATTTTGTTAAAAACTTGTTTAATCAATGAATTACCTAAGTTATCAATTATTAGGTTATTTTTTCAGTTGATGACTAGGGTGGACACTCCATCATTACAAGTCGAGATAGACTCAGACATTGCTGCTATAATTTCATATGCATAGGCACTCACTGAGGTATGTATATTCACTTGTAATTTTGAATTATAATTTATTACTTTTGTTTTAATAGTTTTAGTTTATACTTTGGCAAATATAACTTATATGCATGAATGTATTATGTATGCAAGGCTATCATATGACATTTGATAGTATGATTCAGATGACTAATGTGATATCTCCTCATGTTTATTCATCATTTGACATGATTTTTCATGTAACTTAACTTGGCACTGACCCATTTGAGCATCAATGCCAAATTGAGGAGGACCATGAGATTGTGGCAAGTGCATTTTAAATGATTTTTTTATTATAGTTTAAAACATGAGTTTCTTAACTTGGTTTCATGTATACTTTTTAATTTTATAATAATTTTTATATTTTAATAGTTTCATCTATAAGTGATATATGATCATAGTACCCACAGTCGAACCTTGGAGCAATCCAAGGCACTCAAGATATCTCCATCTATAAGTAGGGCATCCCAAGGAGAGTCTTCTTCAAAGAAGGCAAGGACATGGAGACTATTTGATGATTAGGATGTTGTATATGATGTAATTTTTTGTATGCCTATATGGAAATATATGTATTTTTGGCATTGT
The DNA here is from genome assembly GCA_037957365.1 of Torreya grandis. Taxonomy (NCBI): domain Eukaryota; kingdom Viridiplantae; phylum Streptophyta; class Pinopsida; order Cupressales; family Taxaceae; genus Torreya; species Torreya grandis. The sequence goes on from JARHVA010001129.1 coordinate 57,146, forward strand.
ACATGTGTTTATTATTTATTCACCTGATATTAGATAATATGTTGTTAGACATGATGTAATGTTTTCTCCATAGAACTTCTCAAAATAACCTTGAACATACTCTATACAATGTGATTGTTCATCATTGATATATAAATGGTACTAACTTAATATTTTTCAATCTTATTTTATACTGTCAAGTGTATGAATGAATGTTATATGAATGAATATGACAATTTGTTTTGAGTTGTAATACTACGATTAAACTTCTATTGTGGTTTGAATGTGTAATTTTAAAAAACATTGACTACTAAAATAATAGAATCAAGTGGAAATGTGTCATTACTTATCTTGAAATGTTCTTCAAACCATTTATCCCTATGTGTGTGCCTTGCATACTCATAAACAATTTTCTCCATGAATTCAACCATAAATTTTGAAATAGGTATTTCTTTCATAACAAAATCACACCTTTTAGATTATTTTCCATATTTTACTTGATAAGTCACAAATTTGTATTTGCTCAAAACAACTAATTCCTATCCAATTGCACTTATACACTCCTCATTGATACATTTTTTTAATTTTGACAATCCACTATAAATTCTACAATTTCCATCCAAACATGTTTTTTATAAAAGAACTATCCATCTGGTCTTTCACAAAAAACATTTGAAATAAATTCCCTAGCTTATTTTGGTAGAACTTTTATGCCACACCCATAAAAAATGTTGTTAATATGAAAAGTACAATGAATATGGAGAAAAACATCATAGTGCATTAACAATTCAACATGTTGCCTAAAACAACAAGTGGTTCATGTGTTATTTATTTTTACATAAAAAGGTTTGACCATCTCAAAAAATCTTTGACTAATAGAAATTTGTGGATGTATTTCCAAAAACTTAAAGTACAATTGTGTTTGAGTCATATCCAAGAAATGTTTTGGATGTGGTTCATGATTACAAGAACCATCTCTTCTTTTTACTACATCTCTTGCATTGGGTGAAACTCTTGTATTATCTTTCTAAAATTATGCAAGTAAGTCTTTCAAAGAATCAGTTATAGCCTTGTCCTTTTATGGAAGTCTACCAGAGAATTCCTGGAGCTCTTTCATATTGGGTTCATTAAGTCTTTCACACCTTGAAATTTATTTCATTAATGTTTTTCTATTTATATCAAGTGTTCAAATTGTTTTTGAAATAAATTATTTTTTCCCCTATTTCAACACTTACTATACAAATTGTCATTATATCTTGGGCAATAATACAAACTTTGTTGCATGATTTTGGGCATATAATATGATATGAATCATGTAGATTTTCAAAAAACTCATCATTTTCATCATCCATGTTATATGTTCTTAGTCCTAATGTGTACATTATACATCTCATCTTAACCAATTTCATCAACGAAACAAATAATTAACATCTTTGACTATCATACTCTAATCTATAAAAGAAACTATCCAAAATTTATTGATTCAATCTTCTTGAATGGTGTTTAAACATTTTTTTATGCATTGGTTTAAAAATATTTTCATCAACTTTAATTAAGTACTTATCTTTTCTATGCATAATTATTGGAGGTGGTGTTATTGGTGGAATTTGTTTAGAGGGTGTTTCAAAATCATTATATGTTTCCATGAAATTTTATTCATTGTTTATTTCTTCATTATATGTTTCCATGAAATTTTAGTCGTTGTTAATTTCATCATTATTTGAGTCCATTAAATTTTCTTCATTGTTTGTGGGTAAAGTATCATGCATAGTCTCTTCACCAACAAAATCAAAAACTTTAAACTTTGAATGTGAATTTCTAACATTATCTAATTTTATATTGTAAATTTCATCATAATTCAATGCAAAATTTTGAATTTCATCATAATTCAATTCATTATAATGAATTTAATCATTATTCAATTGATTATTGTCAATTGCCTCATTATCTAAGGGATTTGGCTCATCAAGGTTAGTGTTTGTACCTTGTTTGGAATGAAATGCTTACATTCATACCTTGTTTTTTTATCTCAACTCTTCTAATTAATCTGGTGTTTTGTTCTTCAACTTCTTCCTCTTCCTTGAATGTGAATCAAATCCCATTTTGACAAAAACAACCAAGAAAGTACTTCAAATGTGGGGTCTAAAAAAATTGCAACCAAGAAAGTAGGTAGAGTATGCAGAGAATGTCTATGGGGATAATAATCTTGATTAGGGATAAAAATAGACATTGAAAAGTATTTTTTTATTTTACTTCAATTAATGCATATGCATTATTAGAATGCGTACTCATTATAGGAATGTGTACGCATTACTATAATGCATACATGTTCCTTGAAGTATAGGCATATACTATAAAAACAAGCAAAAATGCTCATATTCAATGCATAAAATCCAATGTAATACTATAATATGATGCATAAATCCCTAATATGATGCAATAAGACTATCAACTATTGCAATAATGCTATCATATGATGTAATAAGGCTCAATATGATGTAATAAGACTATCATACAATGCAATAAAACTATCATGTGATGCAACAAGATTATCATATGATGCAATAAGACTATCATACAATATAATAAGGCTATTATATGATGTAATAAGGATGCCATATGATGTAATTTAATATGATGTAATAAGGCTCAATATGTTTCATAAATCCCCAATATGATGCATAAATCTCCAATACATGATGTAATAAGACTATTGATAAGACTATGAATAAATAAGACTAATGAATGATGTAATAAAGCTTAATATGTAAGATAAAATAAGCTAATTTTACCAAAAATCCCATCATAGGTCCTTATAAAACCAAGTGAATAACAGGTTCACAAATTGACACTAATCACATTCATGAATTTATGCATTTGTGATGAAATTAGGGAACTTAGGGGTTATTTTTGTTATAATATTAGGATTTAGGGTTAGGGGTTTATTGTAATGGGTTTATACATGTGTATATGTCATGAAATAAAGGTTTAGGGGAGCTGTATATGTTCAAGTGATAAAATTAGGGTCTATAATCAACATGTCATGAAATGTGACCTAAATTAGCCTTTTCAATCACATCATAGACTCCAATTTAGGTTCAATGGGTTGAAATTATCTACAATTTCATTCATATTTACAATTTTGATTAAATTAACATTAGTTAAGACATACATGTTTCATTTAGATTATATAATTTATTGGGCCATAATATGGTTTAGGGGCTCAATTTTGCCCAAATCATGTCCCTAATTGAACCACTTGACTAAATAATTCAATTCATGATAGATAGAATCATACTTAATTTTATCCCAAATCATATATCATGATCTTATACTTATGTCAAGAAGGGGTTTAGATTGGCCTCCCATGTCTCTTAGATTGAATTTCCCCTATAATTGAACCTTATTGTGCCACGTGTGTACCATATACACCCAAAAGTGTTAAAGTTATCAGAGATGCATCAAGTCTTAGAATTTTTAGAGTTGATAATGCCTTAGGAGGCCAATTCTAATTACATATCACCACAAGTACCTCATACATGCTCAAAAGTGTCAACATTGTTAGAAGTATCAGGTCCTAGAAGCATTAAAAAACTCTTTTAGATCCTTGTGAGGTCCAATCTAATTAGATGCATCACCACGTGTGTATCTTGTACACACATATATTTGTGTTAGAAATATAACTATCACTTTTCTTAGAAGCATCAAATTTGTCAAAGCCTTAGGATTCCCAATCCAATCAAATATTTCCACATGTGTAGGTATAGTACACCTAAATAAGTGTTTGAGCTATCATATATGCACATCTTTGATACCTAGACATGCCCCATCACCTCTAACAAATCCAATTAAGGCATATTAACAAATTTAGCATACATACATATAAGCCAATAATGTTTAAATATTGACATCGATCTAATTAACTCATGTCTAGTAAATAATTCACATGATGTGAGCCTCTAAATTACCATTATTGTACAAATTTTTTCATGTATAGACCTTTAAGGTTCCATCTGAATTGAGAAAGCACTAAATTTTATCAATTTTATACATGTATGTATTCAAATTATTTATATCCCTCTACCTTGAAATACCTTTAGATCCCAAAGGACATTCATATTAAGTCCTACATGTAGAAGAGAACATAATTTGTCAATGGACTTCTCAACCTCAAATCCCAAGTCAGAGCAAGAATTTTGAGATGTACTACTTTTTTGTAGTCCACATCATAAGGTTTAATCTCATTACAATGAAATATGAACACGATGATTGAAGATATATATACAAAATATATAATCTTGAAACCTTTGGTGAGGGGGTGCACACTAGTATTCAATTATGATCAACCATCTATATGAGGTAAGTAGTTCATCATGCACACAAAAAATTATTGGGTCTCTCTACTCAGCATCATCCTTTAGGGGAATCAAGTCTCAGATTTAGGGGACATTTTCAACTTTAATGTATCTTGAATATGATCAATATAGTTTTAGTTGGGGTAACATATACATATGTCATACTTGGTCAATGTTAGGTCTATGCCACCCTATATTCTAAAGCATATAACCATCCATTAATGGTTTTAAACAAAGTCCCTAGTGCATTTACATATTTTTAAGTTATATATTCATCACTACAAGCACGACATCTTAAAACAACATCTTAAAACCACATCATCACTAATGTCTATACATGTGACCATTTCAAGTTTATTGATCTCAAAACCACATCTTATACAAAATAAAATGCATACCTAACTTGACCAAAATATTTAATAAAAACATGTAAATGCCTTGTACCCATCATCCTACTTTCATATCATACCATCCCAATTACATAGTAAGGTATAAAAATATATAGTATTGATAAACACGAAGTGTTTTCTATCTTGTTTTTGATCTTGCAATTATTTCATACATGGTGTAGCTAGGAATAGTCCCATGTCAAAGACACACTCTTTAGATGAGGTGGAAATGGATGGAGTGGTTGATGGTTGTCCCATGTGTGATGGAGGGGTATATGAAGGAGGTACACGGAATGGAGGATTAATCATATTTTCATAAGATATCTTAATTCTAGGTAAAATTTTAATAATGTATTTGAATACATTAGGGTAATCTTGAATAATTGTAATAATATTAGACTCTCGTTAGAATTTCAATTAGGACCTTGAAATCTACCTATTGAATTAGATGCACTAAGTGACCTTGGAAGAAACTTAAGGGACTTTATTCAACACATTTTATGAATGTTTTTAGGACAATCCAAGGCATGATTCATAGGTATTGGGATCCATTAGATAACATTTTTGAAATAGATATCCAAGAGATGCACTGTTACACCAAGGGCTCATTTCTTATTTATACTTACACAAGATTATCTGACTACATAGTCCAATTCAAAGGGTTTTCCACTTAAACAAATTAGTTCAAAATTTATAAAGGGGTCTGGTCAAAGATATCAAAGAAATAACAAAATTTTAAGATATGATTTTAGGCAAGTAGGATAATATCAATAAGAAACACAAAATTTTAGGGCAAGTAGGATTTTAGGCAAGTAAGGTAGTAAGGTATATCCTTTCTCTACTAAGGGAAAAGTCCCAATAGATGTGGATGCTCCAATTGTCAAATAAGGATTTTCTTAACATGTGTTATATTGACAAAACATATTGGTGTATATAAATATTAAAGTGCACCAAAAATTGAACATTTAATATCTAATACTTGTTCAACATTTATTATATAAAATTAAAAGTAAGCAATCACATCTTGACAATTAAGAGTCATGTATTGATAATCTAATGCACAAAAATTGGTACCCTAAAGGTTAAGTTTTGATTATAATCTTAAAAAATGCATTTTATAACCTCTCGTGATAAAATTAGTTATATTGTAAAATGTATACTATGTTAGCATTGAAACCTTAGTTATAAGTAGTTAAGATGACATATTGAAATGAGTGAAATTTTTGAATTCTAATGTAAAGTTATGGCACCTTACTTCATTGTCCAAAGAAACACAAAATTTGACCTTTCCCATAAAATAAAAATGAATTTGACATTTCCCCTATAAGGATGCATGGCTAATGAGACCTTTACCCTATAAAAAACACAAAATTTGTTTATTTTGTATTATTTCAATGAAACACGTGCCCATTATATATTACATTATATAATGCACACAAATTATTTGAATTTGAATTTAAAATTGAGCCTTTAGGCTCAGAAACAAGTTGGATTTCTAAGCTAAAGGCTTGTGACTATGCATCTATAGTCGAGATCAAGAGTTTTGAAAAAAACCAACAAATTTCAATTTCAATTACCAAATACACTATGGATTTAAACATCAAAAATCAAAAAATTATTACTATTATGATGAGTACATTTTCCTCTCTCTCAATATATGATTTTTATAATTTTTGGGCTATTTTAAGGGTTCAAACTATATTTATTTCTAACAACACCTTTTTTAGGCCACTACATGCTGCACATATGCATGCCTATTCATGTTTATCTAATTTATTTTTCTTTGATCCAAGTGTAAAAAAAATTATATGGTAAAAAACTAGGCCTAATTCTACACACGTTCAAAAAATAAAAATCATTTTTCATTTTTTTGAGTTAGTTAGGGTGGGTTACACAGTCGGCTATCCATTTTTTTTGTCAGTTTTCAAGTTCTACTTAATTGAAAAATTAATAAAAAAATATTCATCAATAAATTATTAAAAAAAATCTTAACACACTAGAATATCTTATCTAAAAATTCACAAAAGGGTTTCAAACAATATTTAATGATGCTCAAAAAATGGTGGGCCGTACAACCATCTATCTACCATGTTTGCTTAAAAAAAAGGAGGTTATCTTCAAATTTTGGATGTTTACCTATTTATACTTAACCATTTTTCACAAAAAATAGTTTTTTGCAAGCTAGACTCAAAATTATACAATTCATGTTTTTATACCATCTTCAAATTTTGAGTGTAGCCATCTCAAATTATCTATACAAGTTCACATTTCTAAAATTTTAGAAAAATCATGTCCACGGGTAGGCCCTTTTTTGTCCCCCAGATGTGTGCAATTACCCATATATATATGGTGATTCATATTAGACTTTAGTATAGTTACTACCAATGACTTTGTAATAAACTTGTGATTATATTTGTTCTTAATAAGTGCCATTATTGATCAATACCTTAGTATAAGGCATATGATGTAGAAATATCAATGTTTATAGGGACAAATAATTCATTGTAACCTTGTAACTAAAATAAACTATAATATTATTTTACTAGCTATAATAAATAATAGACAATGCTTTTATATGGTGACTTAAGATAATGGTTTGTATTTTGTTTTGACTGTGGTCTAATTCTACAGATCATTTCATAGAACTAATTATAAACAACCACCCCCCCCCCCCCACACACACATATATAGATGTTTAGGTAGTTGAATAGGTAAATTTAGCAACTCATGAAGGTGATCAACTTGATTTCTTGAAGCAAACTGATAATATTTATTGTAATAACCTCTACCTTTTATAAGGCATTATAAAAGACTTGGATTTGGGTGATTCTTAATTTGGTCAATAGGGAAACACGGTCTATTAAAATGAAATATATTCTCAGACCTGAATTAGTGGATCTAATGAGGCAATTTGAGCAATAATATTATATGATAACTCTTATATATTATCCTTTATTTCCTGATGTATCATCATATAACTAGATGTAATATTCTTGCATTCCCATATGATAATATATATTTAAAACAAGCCCATTTATGACCATGTTTAGCTAATATCACCCCTATATAGACACTATGTGATTTTTATGTTTTTAAATAAGAAGGGTGGTAACTCGTTATATATATAATCTCTCTATATATTCTATATTTTGTATATGATCATATCACCATATAACCTACAATATGATAGTATGGTAATATATGTTTATATGTATATTTTAAATATATCACCATATATTATAATATAAGTATGTGATAATATCACCATATAACCCATATTATCATAGTTTATACATTACCTTGTGTTTAAAATAAACATAATGCATATTGTCATGTAGGTGTATAGCAAACAAAAGTATAAAGTTATATAGTGAAGATTATGCAACATGTTTTAAAACCTAGCCATGTATTCATCCATTTCCTTTTACATCAATATTTGAATGGAGTTTATAATTATAATATTTGGTGATCATAAAATATTGATATTATTTTAATATATATGTTTATCACCAATCTTTTTGAAATCCACTTATATCTAAAATAAGACTAAGATTAGTAGATCACTCTAAATGGGCATATATCTTGTAATTTGAGACTAATAGCAAGTGGACCGATAATATAAGTTCACTTAATGTCTTAATTCTTATCATGTAAATAATCATAATGGTTATGCTTATTCTACTGACATATATGTAGCTACAAGCATATTGATATCATAATAGGGTTTAGGTAAAGCATGTGACACATATTTAGCTAAAGTGTAGTTTTCCATTATATCATGTTAAGCTTTATGATTTGGGATCACTTTACATATATATCATGGGAAATAAAACATGTTTTGTGGGTATAACACTCTAATTAGTAGGACATTTGTGAATGAAGAATGGTATGCTTAATGAGAATATAGGTATACATGTGCTTATTATCATATACATGTACATAGGGGTGTGTACTTATGATTATAGTTCTATAGGTGGTTATAAAATATATTATAGATTTATGTGTAATAGAATATTATATATGTGCACATATAACCTCCTGAGATAATAAAAAATGCTAGAATGGAATATTATATATTCTTTACTATAACTAGGTGCTTGAATAGAAGCTTTGTTTCTATGGATCTATGACTACTTTATTATGATTGATTGTGGTAATTAGTAGTTGTGTTTTAGAACACTAGAGTATGATAATATGGGTTATCATAGGGTGTAGTATATTTAGAAACTACTTATACTAATTAGAAACTGTAGTTAAATGTGTACTTTATCTAGGTGGTATAAATTGTAGTCATTATTTCTATTATGAAATAGATAATAATTTGAGATTCATTCATACATTTGACAGAATAAATATATATTTCTTATTATTCCTATGCTTAGCATATTATGTGAAATGATTGATAATAAGTTGTAATCTATATGAATTTATTAGTTATATTATGTTAACCAAATTTTGTATTGCTGATGCTAAGTAAGTAGTGAGATAGACTTCACTAGCTTACTAGCATCACAATTCTAGATGAAGGTAATCTGATCAAGTGGTGTGTAGAAATTTTGACTGATCCATAGATCATTTATTATTTTAAATATTTGGACAAAGTAATGTTTAGTGACACACTGTCATTTCATGAGTATGATTTACATGTTTGTATGATATATTCCAATTGAATGGGTTTCTATGATACACTGCATGTTTAGTTTTATAAATCATATAATACATAGGTTCTACCTTGTCTCTTTATATTCTCATGCCATTACTATCTACTCATCTATGAAGGGAGGCCATTCCCTAATGGGATCTTTGGTCTATGGTTGGTGTGTAAAAGTGCTCAGATAATGCTCTCCCTCCCCACAATAGTATTACTTTTGAGATGACACTTGAGATTGTTATAGATTCTAGAGTCTGAGGAACTATGCTCTAGGGACCCATGTATCTTATATATGTACATTTTAACTTATTATATTTATTATTAAAAAATTATCATGATAATATGTAATTACTTATTTATTTCATATTGATAAGAGTGGATGTAGGCATGTATCAACCATGGCTAGTTAGTTGCAGTTACTTTTATATGTGTATTATGATGTGTTTGTTATGATGATAGTGATCACTGATGTATGATGTAGTATTCTTCATTTAAATTTATCACACTATGAGTATTTTATATGATCACTAGTTATATTCTCATGGTATAATATATTTATAGTATATGTGTTTAAATTTAAAAAAAATCATGTATTTTTAGGTAGATCCTAGTGGGGATGTTACACTAATTATGACTAAAATCTTGATATCATTTGACTAGCTAAATATATTAGTTTAGGGTTTTAGTGTTTTAGGGTTTGGGGTTAGGGTTTGAAGATTTAGGGTTTAGGTTTGGGGGTTTAAGGTTTAGTGTTTTAAGGTTTAGGTTTTAGGTTTATAGGTTTAAGTTTTAGGGTTTAAGCTTTAGGTTTTAGGGTTAATGGTTTATGGTCCAATAGCAAAATCAATTTGGTCTAATTTAAGCTTGTTGAACCTATTTTTGAATTCATAATGTGATTTTTAGCTCAATCAATCCCAATGTCATCATAGATTGAGCCAATTAGTCAATTGGAGAAATCAGTGATGTGATTTAGGCTAGATTAATCTATATGAACCTAATTATTACTCTAAAGGATGTTAATTGGGGCTAAATTGATTGGTTTAGGGTTTAGTATTTTTTATTTAAGTTTTAAGGTTTAGGGTTCCATTATGAATGTAATTAGGGCCAATTTGAGCTTCTTAAACCTATTCATGAATAATAATGTGTTTTTTGGATCAATTAGCCCCAATTTCATCACATATTGAGCTAATTAGTTAATAGGGGAATCAATGACATAATTTAGGCCAAATTGAACCCTATGAACCTAATTGGTTTAGGGTTTAGAGTTTAAGGTTTTAGTGTTTAGGGTTTGGTTATAGGGTTTATTGTGTAAGTAATGTATACATTAAGAAATGTATACACACTTTTGAAAAATTAAACATGTATGCAGTTCTAAAAATGAAAACTATTAATGTGATTTAGGCTCTGTAATCACCAAGCCTATGATCTAAGACCATGTACACACTTTTAGAAACCACGTATGTGAAAATATTTAAATCACATTAGACACAAAAAGTGTCCACTTTTTGGTCCCCAAACTTTGTGCACTTACCCATAGTACACACAATTTCACATGGGAAAACCCTTTTATGTAAAAATCCCAACACACCAACTCCTTTAGTGTATTAACTCAATCATTTACTTTACAATAATGTAATTTCAAGTTCTAATTTTCCCCTAATATATGTGTAAGTATATATAAGCAAATCAATAGGTAATTTTTGAAATGGTAGACAATACCATGTGTTATATAAAACATGGGATAAAACCACCCAAATACATTCCAATATGGTCCTAGAAGGGGAATGTCCAATTCTAACTCTATAATATAGTAGAGTATAAATAATGGAAAATACACAAAACATTTTGAAAGATATCCCACTTGTTGAATATTTTCCTTATGGGGGCCACAAGACTATACCTTCAATAGCTAATTAAAACTATGCCCATTTATTTTTTACACCAATAAAATTTATTAGTATATAACCTTTGTTAGTGAATCAATAATGTTCTCATATGTTTCAATCTTCTCTAACATTACCTTTTTCTACTTCACCATTTCCATTACGAAATGGTATTATACATCATCATGTTTCATTTTACAATGATACTTAGGGTTCTTTGTTAGACAAATTGCACTTTGAGAGTCACAATATATCCTTACAACCTTTTAAACAAGCCTAATAGAAGAAATTAACCTTTGAATCCATACCACTTTCTTGATTACATGAATAACTTTCATGTACTCAAAATTTATGGTGGATATTGTAACACTATCCTCTTGCTTTATCATCCAACTTAAAGCTCCACAAAAATAATTGACAACATACCCATTGGGAGATCTTTGGAAATCAAGATCTTTAGGCCCATCCAAATCCAAAAGTCCATGTAGATTCAATGTTTTGATTTCACCAGGATTACCCTGATAGCATATTACATAACCTTATATCCTAGACCAATAATTGAATATCCTCTTCACTGTAGTTTAATTTTCCTTTCTTAGATTCAACATAGGTCTACTCACTATTCCCACTACATGAGCAATGTTAGGCCTAGTATAAATAATTACATACATCAAATTAACAACAATAATAGCATACAATATTAGAGGTATGTCCTTAATTACTTATTCTATTTTAGGACATTGTTCAACATATGAATTTTGACCAAAAAGAAAGGAAATATAGATAAGATTAATTTATTTGATTTAATTGATTCATTACATGCAAAGAAAATCTAAAAAAATAAAGATAATTGTAACTTATAATAATTATAATTGATATTTAAAATAATAAATTTGAGTTTTATAGATTTTAATTACATAATATGTGTAATTTATGATAGGTGTAAATTATAATGGAATTTGGGTAGGTGGTCAAGTTTAATAATGTGATATGTTAATACAAATATGACTTTCAATTTGATTTTCATATAAAGATTTATTTTCTTGTCTAGAGAATGTGATCAAAAAATTATATCTAGGGCATACAATAGAGTTTGGATTCCCCCAATTTTTCTTGGAAAGATTATCTTGAGTCCAATGTAGTGCTATCGCTAGACTAATCCCATCCATCCCAAATTAGTGGGAAAACCATAGAGAAGGTAATAAAATTATTAACCAATGTGATATGAGAAAAATCCAAGACGTGCCTCAAGATTGATATATTTTAATGATTTTTAAGATAAATATATTTAATATATATGTAATAGTATTATTTTATACATATATTTTTTGATAATGGCTAAAAAGGGATATTTTGAAAGGGCCCAAACCGTTTTACATATCAGGACTAGATAATAAGAAGAAAGTCCAACAAGGATAGACTAGAGACATCTTGATCGAAATCAGTTGAAAAAATAAGATGATATACCAACTGGAAGTAAACCTAAAACAAAACCTCCATAAAATTAAAATATTTGCTTCATATGGCCCAATTCTACTTCAAATAATTCCACCATGAATTTAGATATGGCAACCTCCTCCCTTAGCTCGTCAAACTCTATTTTCAGTTTAGTAATCTCATTGCTAAGAGGGATTTTAAACATGCAATATGTCTATATAGAATGCAATATATTTAATAATTTAGTTAGTTTATTTTTTTAGTGGTAAATTGAGGTTTTATTTTGAATCCCTCATCCTTGTAGTAAATATGAAATTTATCTACATATATTTGAGGAATTGATACATGAGATGATAAATTATTAGAAGAGAGGAGATATATTAGAGGAAAAAAGTGTCCATGCACCTGTAATATATACTCTATTACATAATTTCTAGTAAGGTAGTAATTTCACAACTTGAAATTGGAAATCTTTATAAAATATATAATGATAAAAGTATTTGTAGTAAAAATATGAAGTCTAGTTATGAAACAAAGAGATAAGCAACAAAGACATAAAAAACTTGTAAACCCACTTCACCTTATAAAATTCACACTTGCTCTTTGTTTGGGAGAATGGGAGGGAATGGTAACCATAGTGATAGTTGGATTTGAATACTTGGATAAAAAATTATCCCTGCATGAAATAAACTCTTATTAAATTTTCTATGATGAGAAAATAAAACTAACTTTCATTATAATGGAGATCGATATTCAAATTGTCACAAGCTGGGTTAGACTCCTTAGTGGACTTGTGAGGATGTCCATAACACTTGTTTTTCCTAGAGTATTTCCTTCATATATAAATATCCATTCCTTTTCACTCATACCCCCTTAAGGATGTTGTTTTTTACTTGGATTGGAGGGGGAGGCAATGGTTTTCAAGATTTGAAAATAAAAGGCTCTTCATATAAAATAAATAAAAGTTGATTACCCAAATAAAATTTACTTAGCAAGTCAAGATAAAGATCACATAATCAAAAATATTGCCACTCCAATGTCAACTAAAATAGGTGGATTTTAATTATGTCATTAAATATTTATATACCAAACTCTAATAACATATATTAATTTAAATTCATAACCAATAAAAATAATTTTAATCATTCACACACTAATACGTAATGCAATTCACTGAGTATGATTCTGATGTAATCGATGACATCTTAAAGGTTTGACTAGTAATTTAAATCATTCACATACTAATATGCAATTAAATTCATGGTCTCTAATAATATTTAAATTATATTTCATACAATCACACACTAATATGCAATCCAATTCATTATCTATGATTCAGTTTCAAATTTCATCATGACTTCCTAAAAATAGACCACATGTCTCCAAAACCAATTTGTAAAATCTACATGCAACAAAAATACTAATATCTTGCATGCCTAATTCAATAAGTTTTACAATTTATAATTACACTTGTAAATAAAATATAGAAATTTCACATTAATTTTATTTAATTAAAAAAAGTGTTTTCTTGATCAAGAGTCCCCATAATCGTACTAGGAATCAACAAACCTCAAATTAAATTTATTTATTTTAAAAAAAAGTTTTTGATTGAATGGATAATAAGACAAAATTTTCAATATTATTATAAAATTTAAATATTTAATAAATATCCAACTCTAAAAATGTCTTCACAACATTAAAAATAAATCATAATAAATACCATTTTTAGGGGTTGAAATTTGTCCCACAAGATCCAATTGTTCACACATGAACAAGAAATCAATTGACTATACTTTTATTCATAAAGTTTTCCACAAACACACCAAAAACCCAATCAATGAAAAAAATTTACTCATAAAATAGATTTTATTTTCCATAAATATAAGCATATACATCTTAAATGGCCACTATTACTTAATAAACTTCATTACGAGACCATGAATTATCATATCATCTAAAATCTACATAAATGACCACACCATCCCATACGAAACACATAATACACTTATAATTCTTAGATAAACTTCATCTGTAATGATGATGATGATGATGATGATGATGATGATGATGACCTAGTATTTTACAATTGTGACATCTAAAAGCAATATTCTCATAGTCAATAACTTGAATATGTTGAGTTTTACCATACTATAAAATGATTTTATTAGGAATCTCTTTACTTAACTCTAACTCAGCATAAAAATGGACATAAGTGCATAACCCTATAGTAGCCCTCTCACTATCATTTTTTGGTAATGTCCCCAAAGAATTTGTTATTTCTTTGTAAACATGCCAAAAATGCAAAGGTAAATTAGGAAGATAAACCCAAAATGGCATCTTAGTGACTGAAAGAGTGAGGGGGTTGAAATCTAGAAACCAAGGCATGATTAATAACCCCATAGTGCCCCAAAACCAAGGGCCTTCTGAGAGGAATTTATAGTAATCTTGCTGATCATAGAAATAGAGAACAAAAAACCCTTAAAACATAATGAAATTTCACAATAGATCATCCATGTCTCATGAATCCATTTATATAAAGTAGACGTGGACATCTACATACCATTAAATCTAGAAATGACTGCATCTTCCACCAAAAAATTAAAATAATCATCCACCTCCTCATTTGAGATCTCCATAGAAGGGACCTCCTTCACTTGATCA